>JAUMHA010381206.1:0-10512 GCA_032359765.1 Saxidomus gigantea
AAAATATATCTAAAATATTAGCTTGGTAATCATGAATTCTTATATTGTGAATAGAAAATGAAAATCGATTTAGAAATATTGCCAGGTAATAGTTATACTAATTTATTTTCCAGCCTTGTTTTGTACCTTTTGCCCGATTTGTTTACATCTTGTGATGAATAAATTTTATGGACTAGGATTTACCACTCTACCAACTTAGCCATAATCCATTATGTAATGACCCCTGATGGGTACAGACACCAATTAACAATTATAATCCCCATCATAAAATGTGTGAAACACTGACACACAGAATGAATTAACAAGGTGGCACATGGTAGCAGACTGGTATACAATTTCGCAGAGATATTGATAAATCAGTCTGCACAGATAAATCAGAAAACCAGTCAATGATTTGTTTACATTCTGGGTTAAAGGTCAATTTGATCATAATTGCTAATTTACGGTAGAATGGCACCTCCCCGCAGGAGATTATTTTTCTCTTTGAATTCCAGTAGTATACCGCAAGAAACAGTCTTATCAATCTTGGGGAGTGACATCACAGCGATCTCTCCTATAGAGAAATAAAAACCACCTGTCAGTGAAGGACACTTTAGCCTTTAATGGTCAGTGATATCTTTTAAGGTTGCCTGAGTATGGTGTGGATCCAATCTGATCATCCAGATCTGCCATTACAGAAAGGACCGGTTGATCGAGATTGAGACTGGTTGAAAATCCTACAAGCTTGCTTCACCTGCCTTACAGCTGAATCTAGTCCTCTCTTATCTTTGGCTAGGGCATTTGTTAAATTGCCATACATTTTGACCCTTCTTTTTCTTTTCCAAATGCATACCATTTGAGCTGTAGGTAAGAGATGATGAATGGCACTGTAGCACCAGGGTTTCCTGGCAACACAAGTTCACTACCAATCATGATAGTAAATAGTACAACAGCTGGTATGATTGGGAATATTGCACAAACAAGAGGGATTATCGAGGATGCAGTATTTGCTAATGATTCACTGATTTCCAACAACTGGAGTGCACTGAGTCTTGGCTGCTCAAAATGGAAGCCACCAAACCATACACTATTCCAGGTATACTATAATGTTGCATATCTTACAGATCTAATCTAACTTGAAAAGTGTAACTTGCTAATAAATTCTTACACTATAATGACCTATTTGTGAATGTTCAACTGATGTTTATTTTACTAAACTGTTTCAGCATAAATGTAGATGTAAGGAAAATCAAATCACACTGCGTTATAGTATACCATCTGTGAACATTCCAAAATCCAAGCATAAATAAAGGGCAGAAATCAACCCTTATAAATATAATTCCTTCAGGTTGCCTGTAAACTACAATAAATATGTTTACAGAATTGTTTTTAGAGTCACTTTTAATGTTTAACTTCATATAGTTCTTACTTTCCAGGTTGCCAATGCTGTATTGTTCCTTGGACTGTTATCACCTGATATAAAACATGGGGTTCTCTTCTTGCATACTGCATTTGTATTAAGTAAGTGTTTTCCATCATGAAAATTTGAAACATTCTTATGATTTACCATCACATTTCATTTCTGGAATGGGGGATATGTTGTTTTTGCCATGGATTGTTTGTCTGTCACAAATGTTTTCTGCTCAATATCCAAAGAACAGTTCATGGTAGGATTAATTAAATTGGTAGGCTTATTGATCATGGTCAGTGGAATCCTATTGATTTTGATGTCAGTTGGTCAAAAGTCAGGGTCGCAATGACCTTTAATTAAAAGTGGTTTCCAATAATGACTAAAGAGCAGATTGAATAAAAAATGGTTTCCAAGCAAAAACTGGAAAACAGTTGGTCCAAAGATGTTATAACTTGAGTAGGCTTATTGGTCATTGGTCATTACCAATTACAGAGGGAGTTGAGGGGAAGATCCTTTCTTGTACAAAAACAATTTTCTAGTTCTTTTGTTTTACCAGCAAGCAGAATTCAGTTCAGGTATAATAATTTGTCATTACATTTTGTAGTATAAAGGACGTATGTGATTGCCCCAAAATTGAGAACATAAAGAACTTTGTTCAAATGGATGCGAAATAATCATTACCCATTCCCTGTTAGGTGCGTCGTATGTATAATGGGAAAAGAGTCCAAATATACCAGTATTCATCATGGTCAGTTCTTTTGAATTTTCTACAAAGCAACAACAACTAGTTGGATTAAAGTAAATTTTCCGGTATATATATATTATGTTCTTAAAGCAGGTAAACTTGCCATAAAATAGCAGGTTAGTGAAAGTTTGACGTCCTAAGTTTTGAAAGATGATGTCACTCGGTGGTCACTTTTGATTGGTCAGCAGTGTTGTTTATTGCCACTGATTTGTAAATTGTTAACATACAAACATGTTGCAACAAAACCGTGTACATTCTGTTACAATCTTCATAAATGTTAGTATAAAATGAAATTTAAAAAGAAGGAAAAATGCTACACATACATTAAACAATATATTCCTGCACATAATTAGGTCATTACAAAATTGTCATAGAATGCTAGGATTGCAGAGTTTGAGTTACATTCCTTTGCATGGTTTAACAATATTACAGGTTTTCTGATGCTGTCAATATGGGCTTGGATAGTGCTCTGTGCCCCAGACTTCTTTTCCTGGAACTTTGCATTCATGGTTATCAACATCGTTCAGACGCTTGTGATACTGTACAATATAAAACCTATCAAGTTTGGAGAGAACATAGAGAGGTTATATCAGACAGTGTTCCAACCGATGAATGTTTCCAGGTATGTTATACCATATCCTCAAGAGAGTCTGCACATAGGCAATGTAATACTGTTTATACAGTGGTCTTGTGACCGTTTTGTGAACTTTTTACCGCATATACTTTCTGCGCATACAAATGTAACTCATGAAAAATTAAATGGAATTTATTCAGACAAAGTATAAAGATAAGACATTGAATACAATTACCTCAATCTATATACAAAAGTTCAGCAAGAACCATAGTACTGCTTTGCCTCAAATTAATCACTCTTGTCAGAAGCATATCTCCAGACCTATTTCATGACTATTGTAAGAAAATCCAGTTCTTGTTTTGATAAAGACATACTCAGTGTTCACACCATATTGTTCATGCTCCCATTGTTAACACACATTGGCTTCTATCAATATTTTGTTACTGAATATTCAGCAAATTGGATCTTCACCACATTCAACCTTGTTATAAAATGCAAGTGAAAGAGGCCCAGTTGTGACTAGTATTTGAAAAACTCTCCCTTTAAACACTATTTTAACAGCATTATTTTTACTTCGGGCATCACATGTTGTAGGAGATTATTCAAGAAGTTGACAGACAACAACTTTTGTCTGGAGTCAACACTGTTTGAAGGGGACGCGTATGCCATGCAGGGTATAACAAAGACTGACCGTCTTGGACTACTTGTGTCTGGAACGTAAGTGAAATACTGTACCTTTGTTAAGGTCCTGTCACAAGGTCAATGGCTGCTTTTGTGTTGCCAGATTTTAGGCTTATTTGAACCTATTTGATGCCAGCTTGAATCTGCACCAGTGAAAAAAATGAGCATTTAAGGAAAAAAGTTGCTTCTTTAATATAAAGTGACTGTATGATTTGCATAAATTAATCAGGAGTAAAGGACAAGGTCACTCTCGGAGATTTTGAGCACAGTTGTGTTCAAATTGGCCCAACATTCATATATCAAATTGTGACAAAGGCATTGAAGTGGAATTTATTTTAGCTCACATAAAATGTTGGCTCTTCACAAAGTAGCTTCTTTTTAACAGTTATGAAATAATGTCAGTCATCAGATTCTGACAGTTTCTCTTCAACCACAAAGTCAGAGACGACTTTCTGTGTGACATTAACTGATCAGTTATCTATGCATCAAAGAAAGAACATGCACTAATAGGGTTGAGACTAGACTTTGTAAACAAAGAGAAGTTTTTTCCATTTTCTTCCCTTCTATGAAGTAATCTCAATATTCTTTCTAAAACCACTTTTCCTTTAGTTGAAAACAGAGAGAAATTATGTAATTTTGGGGGACTATTTCTCTCAAATCTCTTTAGGACAATTCCTGGCTATCCTACTTGTGTGCTGATATTAAGCATATTTCTGTTGTCAGGATGAAGGTGTACAGTCACCGTAATATTCTGCATCTGATACAAGAGATGGAGTTTATTGATTCCCCAGAGTTTGAAAGCAGTGTCACAGGTGATGAAAAGTTTCAGGTATGTTAAATATATGTGCTACATGGTTTGTTCTATTAAATTTGTTCTTTTCGTGACTGATGAATCAAAATTGGAACATTTCTTTATTAAATGCATATTATGACATGTATCTAATGCAGGATCAGGCAATAATGTAAAGTCCATATTAAATGAGAACTTAATTTTTCATTCCTTAAAAAATAATTGATGTACATTCCATAGAACAGTTTCATTCTTGCAAGAATGAATTGATAGCATGCTTTTAATGCTTGATATTGAATTTTAGAAGAATTCCCTGAATGGCTATTACTGCCTCCTTTAAGTGTTGTTAGATAACAAACCAGAATCCTCTGTTTCTATTTCTCCTCTCCTCTTTCATTGATAATGGTAAGGAGAGAATTCCAGCTGTTATTATCGGTTATCTTATTTCAGGTGTCAGTGTACGCAGCCACCACATGTCACTATATCTACTGGCCAAGGCAGTCACTAGAGTACCTGCTCGCAAAGGAGCCATTTCTTGCCACTGTACTCAATACAATCATGGGAAGGGACATAACAAATAAGCTATATGCTCTAAATAGCCGAGTAAAGGTAGGGAACCGGAAACAGGTCTGCTTTATATTGGTAGAATATACTTCTGTTACTTCAGGTTTCAACTGACTTCCATTTCATAGTTAGTCCAGGAACTTTTGAGTAACTTCCCTTTAATTGATAGAAACTCCATTTATTTGTTCATACAGTGCTTTTACTTTGTGCGAAAGGTTGAACTGTTACATAACCTGAGATAAATATATACCACCATCATGTGATGAGTCCTCACTAGTGTCAGTGAGGACAGTAACTCCAGAGTAAAGGATGTTGAATAAGTTTAAAATAGCATTGATTGACAATTTACAAAGCTACATGTATTTTCTAGTAAATAAAACTCAATTGGTCAGGATTTCTTTCACAAAATATAGAAATATGTGATGCTTTGATTTATAATACTGCTATTACTTTACTATAGAAGAGTAATTTATTTCAATGAACATTAAGTTCAAAGATCAAGATTGGTTTTCGCAAAGCAAGGGTTTATTTTTGTCTTCTTATAGGACACAAGTACAGAGAGGTCTAACAACACAGGTATACCTTTAACATCGGACCCATATGGAAGGGGTGGTGACCTAAGAAGAACCCTAGCTGAGCTGTCAGTGCATGGCACCCTTACTGGGCGGACCATAGTAAGGGGGGAACAGAATGATCCTAGCCTGGTAGAGGAACAAGAAGAGAGTGAGGGTTAGTTGACATGTTGATATACAGTCATTTACTGTGGAGTGTTTCAAGTAGAGAAGCTATCGGCTTCCTGTATAGGTCTTGTGTACAGTCCAACCTCCCCAAACGACACCTCTCTAGAGCAACAGCCTCCCTGAAAAGACACACATTTTCTTTTCTGTTACATCAATTATTTAAGGAATCGACATCTCTAGAATAACACCTCTCTACAACATACAAATTTCTGTGTTCCCAAGGGTGTTTGCTCCTGTGAGGTTGCACTGAAGCACAAGTTCGAATTCAAGAATAAACATTCACTGAATTCAATTACATATTGAAGCTGACTTTGTTTTAATGTAGCATTTAGATCAAGGCAATCATAAAAAGTTAGTGGGCAGCCACGTTTTCAAGACATTTGAACTGTTAACTATGCCCCGCCGAGAATTGGGAGGGAATATAGAAATGGTCTCCATCTGTAACATCTTTTATCAGATGGTCATCTGAGAGTGTGTAGAACCCATTTTCAAACTGTGTTGACTTAAGGGGAAGGTCACACTCTTGACATTCCTTCATGCAGCAGCAAAATTGGTCTTTCAGATTGCCTTGCTGAAAATTTGGTTAGGCCATTCCATTTGTCAGGGAGTGCATTATCTTAGTTTATTTTATAGAGTACAGAAAATGCAATGTTTTGTGGTGAAAACAGGTAAAATTAACATTTTTCTGTATTGTGTCATACCGGTACATGTTCACTATATGTCCTTTGTTAGCACGACTATTCAATAAATATGTAGAGCAATTGTACTCGCCTTGAAATTGGTTAAAGTTTTTTTTATTAAATCCAATGTCTTGAATACTATCAAAGGTATTGACGTGAAACATTTAAACAAGAGGAAACAATCCCCATTGAAACTGTTCTGAATATTTGACAGATTTATGCACCTTTTTGGTTAAAGTTTTAATATAGTCCAAATTCTAGAAAGCTTAAATTGAAACTGAAAAAATATATTCTTCCACCAACATCAACTCTATTTTGATTTTTGACAGGTTTATGCCCCCTTTATAACTTAAAATTTTTTGGTTAAATTTTTACTAAGTTCAGTATCTTGGATACTACTTGAATGCTTCTTTACCTAAACATCTACACCAGGATAAACACTGTTTCGGTTTCTGTACTTTTTGTTTGTTTGGAGTACAGAATTATGCTTGTTTCACCCTCACTATCAAAAGTTTTGTTTTACTGACAAGCACTGAGAATGAATAGTCAAGCATACTGTCTTACAGAAAGTTCTTGTTAAACATGCAGTATGGATGTGAGAATATTTTGTCAGCTTGACAGATTCTACAGAACCACATGTGTCAGCTAACCTTTTCAGGAGAAGACTCAACAGGATCTCAGTTGACAATCTCATGAATCGCTATATATTAATTGTTACTAGGTGTCTTACTTTGTTTTCAGGTCCTTACTCGGCAACAGAGGAAGAGGTAGACTTGCTGAGTCCGGAGTCTAAAATGATTTATGATAACCACCTGGCAAGGTCAAACACTTCCCTTCATTCTGACCAAGGAATACACTTCACCGTAAGGGAGCAGTCAAGGATTCATTTCAACATACCTGTTAAATAAAGTAGTCACTGCAACATCAGCTATATACAGTTAGATAAACACCAGCCACATACAGATAGATAAACACCAGCCACATACAGATAGATAAACACCAGCCACATACAGATAGATAAACACCAGCCACATACAGATAGATAAACACCAGCCAAGAGATGATATTAATGATAAGGATACATGCATTTAAGTGAACACAGCTAAATTATGAATTAGGTGACACCATCTAAATTATGAATTTGTTAGTTGAAACTTTGACTTATTATACATATTGATCAGTCTCTAGGATACAATTAAGTAATTACTTTGTCTGCTTTCATTTTGGTGAAATTTACTGATCAGTATTGATGGGTCAGATATATGTGACCTGTTTATTTAATTAATTAGAAAAACTGTAATAAATGGTATAATGCCATACTTATAAGGTGCATGACATCCTGATGAAACTAATCATAATGTACACTGGATTATACTCTGATAGTTTGGACTAAGCAGATTTTATAAACTTATATGAAGAAACAGTTCTTGCCATATGTTATATCCATCGAGTTTTAGTCTTTAAGCACTTTTAGTAATTCTACTTTAAACTAATCAATTGTTGTTATAATGATACATGTTGTGTTGCTTTTTTGCATTATACGTGAACCACTTTGTTATACATGTAATTGTTTACTGAAATGTTTATTAGTAAATGTTTTAGCTTGACTATTTTGAAGATTAAGGAGGGCTATTACAGTCACTTTTGTGTTGACATCGGCGTCTGTGTTGCAGCTTTGGTTAGAGTTTTACATGCAAGGTACAATAATGGATATATCTCAGTAACCATTTATGATATTGATTTGAAACTTTACTAAAGTCCTCAGGGGTGTCAGGCAGTCAAGTAAGATAACTCTTGTGTGAAGTAAATTAAAATTATGGCCTTTGGTTGCAGTGTTGCATTCAGGGTACTATCATGCTCATATCTCAGTAACCACTCATGATATGGATTTGTAACTTCTTTAAAGTCTTCAGGGGTGTCAAACTGTCAAGTTTGATTACTCTTGACTGAATTTATTACAATTAGAAAGTTTGGTTAAAGCTTTGCTTGCAAGCTGATTTGGTTGAAGTTTTACTTTGTTAAGAAATATTTATTTTCAAGTTAGCATGAACAGTCCAATACAAAGTATGGATGTAATAAGACGATGACAAACACACAAACAGTTAATACATAGTAATACAGAAAAGGATTTTAGAATACTTATATAAATTCATTTCCCCATGGCATTTAATAAAATGGTTGATTTGTACAAGTAATGTGTAATGTGCAAAGCTTGAAAATAAGTTGTAGAAAAGGGAGATAAGTAAAATCAGATCTATGCTGCACGACAGAACTTAAGTTCATGTCATTATGACGTCAAATGGTAAAATTTCATGAGATTTGGGTTCCATTCGAAGATTTGATTGCAAGCTTCTATCAGGTATATATCTTAGTTATTATTGCTGAAATTGATTTGAAACATCAACAGAATGATCAGGGGTCTCCATCAATCAAATTAGGTACTCTTGACTGAATTGATTACAAATTACGGCCCTTGTTGTTTTTAATAGAAACTTTTGTTGTTGTTTTGCATGCAAGGTATTATCATGCACATACTTCAGTAACAACTTATGGGAGTTATTTGAAACTTACCAATTGTGTTCAGGGGTATCAGTCAATTAAGTTAGATAACTACTGACTGGATTTACTACAAATTATGGCTAGTGTTGCACTTAGAAACTTAGGTTAAAGTTTTGCATGCAAGGTACTACCATGCACATACTTCAGTAACCACTTACGGGAGTTATTTGAAACTTAGAAATAGTGTTCAGGGGTATCAAACAATTAAGTGACCATAGATAGCTTTTGACTTTTTTATGATTAGGCCTAAAAAGAAATATGTTTGTTTCAGGTTTCATGTCCCAAAAAAAAAGGGTAGGTAGGTAGGGAATTTTTTTTTTTTTTTTTATTATTCATAAACTAACCAAATTCAACATAAATTTGAATATATTTATGCTTAAAAAATTTAAAATGCATAAAAAGTTCTAGGGTCGGGGCAAAAAAATAGGGTAGGTCGGGAAACCTGAAACAAACATTTTTTTTTTTACGCCTTACAGTTTTCTAGTTTATCAGCAGAAACTTTTTTTGCTATTTACGGATCAAAGTTTTGTTTTATTGGCAACCACTGAGAATAGTTGAGCATGCTGTCTTACTGACAGCTCTTGTTTACATAAATCCTTATATTTTATATCATTTAATGCCGTTTGTTCAAAATCAATTAAGCACTGTTGGCATTGGCTGTTGATGTTGCAGTGTTGTTATGTTTTGTACTTTGTAGTAACTTATCCATTGTTGCTTTGAAACTTAACCATCACCATTAGATGTCACTGTAATACAAGTTATGTAACGCTACTTTACCAGCTTACTATTATTCACCATCATAAAATTGACTGTGTAACTGAAGTTATATAACTCTGCCTTGCATTTTACTCAAGTTTTGTCTCTTTTTGAACTTAAGAACACATATTTCTTGGTTATGCTTAATGTTTCCTCTTAAAATGTCAAAGCTGTAGATGATATAACACCAAAAAAGAAACCACGAGGCAAAGTGTTTCCAGCACCAGAATACGCTGGCAACATGTGAATGGTCTGCAAGCCTGCATGCCTATCTTTAGCTACTGGCATTTAACTTGATATTTGGTTACTTAAGCATAATATTTGGGCAAAACTGACTGGGTATTGCAGTTGGGTGAAACAAAAACTCCCAAAATTTGATAGGTACCAGTATGCAAGATAGTCATGCTGGGGTTGGCAGTACAACCTGAGGAGAAATCCTGGGTAGGCCGGGACTATAAACAGTCTGAATCATCATGAAACTCGATACACTTATTAAAATTCACGGGATAACTTTGTACTACAAGGGGTATGATTATCACATACATTTTATTTGAGTTATGACTCTTTTTGAACTTAGAAAATCATTTGTCGTGCAGTTTTTTGGCAGTTGTGACTTCAAAAAAATTGATGTCATGGGAAAGACTACAGTAGGCAGATGGTAGTTTCTGGCTTTGTGTACAATTTCTGGTTTTGAACTTAGAAAATCAAGTGACAAGTTTTGTGCGACTTTTATCCTCCATCTAAGGACAAGGAGAACAACAATTCAGTTGCACAGATATGAAAATCAGACAAGCATTTGCATCCACAAGATGTTAGTCATGTTTTATGAGGAGCACTCTTTCTGATAATAGAAAGAACTCCTTATGTATACATTATAGATATTGTTTATAAATATATCAAGTTTTGTGTCTCTGTAGAGTAGGTTAAGATTGAATAGAAGCTTTTTATAATGTGTGAAAATTTACTGTGTATTTTTAGCATGACTATGACTTGCAGTGTCCAGAGGTGTATTTGTAGTAATTAGCATTCTAGT
>JAUMHA010381218.1:1228-12473 GCA_032359765.1 Saxidomus gigantea
GGTAGGTCCGTGACTCTTGCACGCGACACGCCGGCTTGATGTGCAGAACATGTATGACAAGTTATTTCAAAAGCTTTCAATGCATGACAAAGTTTCAGACCGGACACGAAAAAATGTAAGGACGGACGCGCAGACAGACGGACAGTGCGATTTTAATATGCCACCCTTCGGGGGCATAAAAAGTGGTCCGAGATAGTGCGGACGGCCAAACGTGTAGAACGTTTGCACGTTAGCCTAGACTTAAACGCGTATTATTTATATATTTTTGTTCAAAGATCGGATTGAATTATGAAAGAATCATTGATGATATAGCAAAACCCATTCTTTCAATTATCTAAACTATATTTCTGTTCCATATTTTTTTCTTTTTCTCGCTATTCAACTACTAAATATTATAATGATCTTTTTGGTTTTACTGTAAATTATCGATCATTTATGACTTTAAGGGGGTTTGATTGAGCTCTTGTTGTAATTAGACATCTATTAATAATATTGTTGTTAAGCAAACGAAAATGTCCGAGTTAATCGAATACAGGTAATCGTTTTTCGTTTCGTTTCGTTCATCGGGACTCGTGTATCGTGTATCGTTCTTACCGCTCACCATTCATGGTTCATTCATCAGTTATCGTGCGTGCATCGTCCGTTCTGTTTGCGTGTATCGTGCGTTAATCGTTCGTTCCGTGTGCAAAGTTATACGCAAGCACCGATGCACTTGACCGTCCACGATTTCTTTCGATATAATAGCTAAGCGTTCCGTTTGGTCTGGTGTTTTATTTTCAATCATTGATTGTCTATGGCGAGCCCTTTCTCTTCCGGGCGCTTGTAGGAAATGTACTCTAGCATACACCTTGATTACTCCATCATAGCGATGACACGACTCAACACGAAATGATATCATATATAAACATTAACATTTATACACTCTACATAAAAGTTTCTTTAAATTGTCAAAACATCGCAATCATTGAACAACTTCTTGTCGCTCTTGTAACATTTAAGGACATTTTATTGGACTACTTTAACAAAGGCATATATAGTTAAAAACTTTTTTAAAAATTCGCTGAAACCACAAGACCTAGAGCTTAGATATTTAGCATGTAGCATTTTCTAGTAGACTTCTACCCAGATTGTACAAATTATGATCCCCGGATCAAAATTGACCACGGCCGGGGTCACTTAGTTTTACATAGGCTTATATAGGAAAAATATTTAAAATCTTCTTCTCTGAAACTAGAAGGCCTAGAGCTTAGATATTTAGCATGTAGCAATGCCTAGTAGACATATTCAAAATGTGTTCAAATTATGCTCATAGGTCAATATTGGCAGGGTGTTACTTGTTTTACAAAGACGTATATCGGAAAATCTTGTTTGTATATAACATTGTGTAGTGGTCGTTCACCTCTTATGTCAAAATTGACCACACCCACCACGCAAGTTGACTTGTACTAAGGTTGGCGATATAGGGCCATTTTGGTCTTTTTGTTTTATTCACTGACGCATATGGATTCCTAAACCAAACTGCTTTCATTTAGTTGATGATTCCTGTCCTGACCTGTGTAAAGTATGCATCTGTTCTGTAAAACGCACAATTAGATTAGACCGTAAATTAAAATGTGTTTCAAAAGATTGACATGCCTTTTGAAATCTGAATTTAGTCGCTGTATACCTTGGTCATGTGTTTTTCGTCTATCTGTATTTTATGTTTATGTTCATTGCATACCAGTGTTTTGCTTACTTGGATATGGGTTAGTATAAGAGGCAAAAGCGCGCAAATGGTTAAATGATAAAAAAAACACCGATCAGTTGCTTAGTTGTGATAGAAACACTCATTTAAATAAACAATAACAAGAGGGCAAAGAAATTCCTATATCTCACACCGGCTATCATTGGCTACAATACATGATCATCAATAGCAGAAAGGGTCAATCTTAACCTGTGATTATGTTCTGATTTTAAACATTCTTCATAGAGGTCCACTACACAATCAAACATCTTAGCTATGGGCCTAATGGTTTTAGACAAGAAAGTCTTTAAGTGTTCCCTCTAACCGCCTATGCTGAATCAAGTGACCCCAAGGTAAGGTCAGTTTCGACATGGGAGTCATGATTTTGACGCCAGACGGTGAACGATCATTGTAGCTTACTCTGAAAATGTGTGCAAGGTGAGCTAAAAATGTATTTTTACATGGGCAATTGATGTTTATTCTTGAATATAAAACATACCAACGGTTTCTATATGATTTGCTTTTTCAAAGTGATTATTAGATATTAAAGCGGTTAAAGGACAGAAAAAATGATTTCGCATAACGTCGAATATTAAATTTAAACACGATTTTCAAAAATGTTGAAAGGAACAATAATTGATAGAAATATTCATACCTTCATGTCTTTTAGAACAATATTGTGCACATTCTTTAATAAAACGTTTGATAAACCTCCTATGGTATCAAACAGTAGAATGCTGTGCGTGAAATCTTTACGATAACAACGAACGATCAAACAATATTTAAATTATATTATAAATTCCCTTTATATGTCAAATGTTTGTCGTTATATTATTTTTATTTGTGCCCCTATGAGCTATTGCTAGTAAACAGAACGTGTTTTATGGAACGCACGTTGTGTGGTTTCAAGGCGCGTGTGTGCATTATTAATCATTAATAGTTCAAGGACCGGGTTAGTCACAGGCTAAGGGGTTGGACCCCGATAGGATGAAGGAAAACATAAACAACATTTTTATATTAAAAAGGGACATTTATTAAAATGCATAAACATGAGTTCAAAATGACTTTAGTGTGATAAATACTAATATGAAGTGAACAGAATACAAATTGTGAGCAATGAATTATATATATGATGACTAGCATTAAAAGCAAAATTAAGTAGACTGCTGTTTCAAACCAATAATTTGGTAGTATGCTTGGGTCATAAAAAAGTAAAAACAAGAATGTATACAGGTATACCTGATATAAACTGTTAACGGCCTCCGAGATCATAGCAAAATAAATTAAACTTGTAAGCATAAAGATACGACTAACATGTAGCAAACATAGTTAGAAGTTATCATTTAGTTCTGACCAGAACATAAAACATGTTACTATGTACAACAAAACACGCATAGCAAGAGAGACATTATAAGCCTGCCTGAAAAAACGCTAGGGGCAAGTAATAAACTGTGGAAAATTAAAGGATATGAGCAAGTTATAATGTACCTATATTAATGGCAAGTCTCTGCAAGAGAAGAACAACATATCAGATGTTTGTACTCCTTCTTGAAATGCAAAATCATGAATTGATACAGACATGTCATTTTCGCTCTATTCTTTTTGTCAAACTTAGAACCCGAATTCATTAAAAGACAGTATTGTCCATCAAGTCATTTACTAAAATCACAACCCTATTAACAAATCTTTGATAACAGAAACTATTCTCACTTATTTGAAACACTGAGTTATTCCATACAATGTACAAAAGTCACTGCAGTTGTTTAGATGTTGTATATTTAAGATTATGTTCCATAAAAACATCTTTCAAAAACTGATTTTTGACTGTACTGACTTTGTTATTAAAAAAATCATCTGCAAACTTACAAAATATTCTGAAAGAAAAAACGATAACTTTCCTTTAGAAAATTGAAGAACATTGTATTGAGTATTGTAAGGCAATAGTTGTCTAATCCATGTCAGTTTTAAAGATGTCATAAATATTTCAACATGTACCTTTCTGAATCCTTTATAATCATAAGACTGGGTATTTTCATTTTGTCTGTTCCCGAGCTCTAAAGATTTTTTTTTTAATTGTATATATTTTCGTTTTTACCATTTTTATTTCCTTTCAGTACATATACAT
Source organism: Saxidomus gigantea (assembly GCA_032359765.1). NCBI lineage: Eukaryota > Metazoa > Mollusca > Bivalvia > Venerida > Veneridae > Saxidomus > Saxidomus gigantea. The sequence goes on from JAUMHA010381218.1 coordinate 5,077, forward strand.
TCAAATACTTCATTACAATTCTTATCTAATATTCGAACATACATATAATCTATAGTTACTATTTACTATATTTATAAACCCGAAATGTCAGTTCACATACTTCAAGAATTTTTCTTATAATTGAAAAATATTAAGAGAAGAAAGAAAAAAAATGAAGTGAAAGAGAAGAGCTAAAAAAGCTCGAAAGGTTCGAAATGTTCTGCTTTTGAAAATGTCACTAAATATGTTTTGTTTATCTATCTAGCTTGTATTATGACATAAACTCCCTCCATTTTTGATTGAATATGTCAGTATTATTTCTCATCGTTGCTATTACATGTTCTAATTTTGTTTTACTGTTAAAATAGTAAACAAATATATCAATGGAAGGTGAAGTTTTGTTGCATTTGTTTTTAAATATAAAATACTTTGCTAAAATAATTGTGAAATTAGCTATATTTAATTTCTCCCTTTCTAGCTGATGCTCTAATAAACGAAAAGAAATAGTTTCAAATGTCAATGAAGCAATTTCATATCCTTTAATTGTTAAGTATTTATGTATTTCCACCCAAAACTGTTGGATTCTTTAACACTCCCAGAACAAGTGTTGAACGGTTTCTGGAGCCATAGAACAAAAGTCACAAAGATTACTCGGTACTATCTTATATTTGAACAGGAAAACATTATTTGGAATAATTCTCATCATATATTTGTATTGAAATTCTCTTATTTTAGTGTCTATCGTACATTGAAATGGTATAACATAAATACCTTTTTCCAGTCAATATTCTCCCATTTTTGTATTGTTTTATTTTCGTGCATGCTTGCCTTTTTTCACCTCTATAATGTAAAGCATTTTATTTATTTTTGTTTCCATTTTTTGTCTATGGACAAAAGTAATGAATAATACTTCAAAAAATCAGATTTGTCTATATTATACACCTTTTGCAGTTCAGAAAATGTCAGGAATTCTCCCTTGCGATAGTCAAACATATTTTCAATATATAGTAAACCTTTATCAAATCATTTTTTTGTAAAAAAATGTGCTTCCATTTGAATCAATAATAAACAAGTTATTCCATATCATTTGTTTCGAAAAAGAAGTAATATTTTCACAAAAAATAATAGAGCACCATGCAGAAAGAATTTCCTTCAGAAAAGTATACTCTAATTTTATTTTATGTACTTACTTACTAGTGCAGTTACATTTAAAAACAGTAGTGCCGCCTATTTTTTCTAGTTCATTTCTATATATATTTTGCCACATTGATGATTTTTCGGAAATAATCCTTTTGACCCAACTGGCTTTAAGTGACAATAATGCTGACTGTAAGTCTATCATTGATAAGCCAGCATTCTCATAGTTTTGTATGATAGTATTTCTTGCTATTTTATCTGGTTTAGACCCATAAAAAGTCAAACATAAGATAGTTTAATTGCTTTACTAATTCAGATGGGGAATTGATCAACACAGTTAAAGGATATATATGTTTTGGGAGTGCAAACGTTTTTATCACAGTTATTTTACCAATTAATGATAATTTCCACTTTTTCCACGTGGTAAGTGTATGTTTGAATTGTGTGATTTTTGGCTCCAAATTAAGTTGGTGTCTCTCAGTTTGCTATTTTCATACTCTTGGTTTTCCAGATCCTTTTCAACCCGTTTAATGTCTTCTTTCAGTTTGTCATTTTTCAGCTCTTTCTCAAATAAATGTGATTCTATGACTTCAATTTGTTTTGACATTGATGCCATTAAATCTTCTGTCATTTGGTCAAACATCTCACTAATCAGTTTTCTTAACGACCCATCATTTTTGGCTATAACATTCGAAAGTTTAACATTCCTTTGTTTAATTTGGTTTCGTAATTCTGATATATCTTGCGAGTTTTTATTCTCGTTTAGTTCTTAAATTTTTTCCATCTTTATAACTTGCTTTCTTGTTCTCTTTTTTTTCTTGTTATCTAAACTGGTGTTACTGCAGTCTAGCTCACTCACTGTATTTTCGTTTTTCACCTAAACCTTCATTACCAGCCTTTTCCGTCAAATTTGTATCAGCCATGTCTTTGGAGTGCAGTATACTTTAAATATTTAACAACCGGACAGTGTTACGTAATCAATTGTCAAATTCAATACGGTCACATATTTTATGATTTCTGAAATACGGTTGGGTAAACTCAAAAGCTGGTGATTAATATTTAACAAAGCTAGTGTTTTGATAAGCACAATTTTTACCGAAAGCGTAATAATTCTTTTTTTACTAATGATTCAAAACTCTTTTAATTTCTTAAAATTTGAACAGTAACTGGTCTTTATCATGTTGCTTAAATAAATTGTAAAATTAATACCAAGCAGTTTAAAACATTCTGACTTCAACTGAAGATCAAATTCTGGACCCAATCTAACATAATTGCCTTTCATTGACCCAATACATACTATTTTTTCTCTATGTTGACTTTTAAGCCTGCGATTTTGGCATGACAGTCTAAAGTTAGTAGAATGCATTTTAGAGACTTCTCAGTACCATCCATCATTGTAGTTGTGTTATCTGCATACTGTGATAAATGAATTTCTATATTGTTAATTTTGATACCTGTAATGTTCTTATTGTTTTTCAGCAGTATCGCAAAGATTTCCGCACATACAATAAAATGTAAGGGATATGGGATCGCCTTGTCGACAACTGTGCAGCACATTGAACCAGTCTGATAGATTTCCGTTTATTGAAACATAAGACTGAATTCTAATAAAAAAGTTCACCCGTTTTATAGAACCCTCCCCAAAGTTAAAAATTGTGTAGTACTTTTTAGCATAAAGTCCATAAAGAGAATCGAAAGCTGTTGCAAAATCTATCATCAATAGCATTCCTGACAAATTATTTACTTCTGTAGAGTGCATTATATTATGAAAAAATCTTACGTTATTCCCTATGTATCTTCCAGATATAAGACCTGTCTGATCTTTACTAACAAGTTTATGTAAGACTGTGTTTAGACGCTGAGCAATACAGGTAGATGCAATTTAGCGTCGTAGATTTTGCATAAGCGTGGCTGCTGTACACATCTTTTTAGTGATTGAATGTACCTTAAAATAGTGATCAAGTTGAACTATAGTTTGAATTGACACACATTTGCTTTGTTACATGTATTTAACAAAGAATATAACATTTAACTTTACAAAAGCATGTTTCCTTATTGTTTGTCGACGTTATTCTATTGTCACGACTATTTAAAGAAGATCGCTCTCAGATCTTAGTGAAACAGCAAAGTTCTTCAAACGATCTGAAATTAAAATGTTTTAGAACGAATAGTTAAAAAAATGTTCAAGGATAAATTCGTTTTTAAGTTAACCGCTACCAATTATAAGGCGTTGCACACGCTTTTGAAGAAATCATTGCTGTCAAACCATTTCTTTTAACTTTCACTGAAAACTGTGAACTTACACCGGTTTGCCCATTATTCATATAAATAAGAACTTTGCAACGCTTAGGGCTTAGGGCTGTTCATAATAACTTCTCATCGCGAATTATAGTGTCACTTGAATTGAAATCCGTGTTTCATAAACATCACGTGATTGCCCACATTACACATGAGCGAGCCTGTTACATCAGACGTTTCAAGTTTTGTATATCAGCCACATTATTTTTTAGCATTTTTCATCAAACAACCCTGATCCTCTGATTTATTCCGTCCATATTATTTGATCATTTCTTAAAACTCCTTCTGTTAAACGGAACAGGATTTCTCCATCTGTCATCGATATCAAAAGGTTGAAGTAGTCAAATGGATTTAACTCTCTTGCAATTGGCAACACATTACGAGCAAACAGTATGATTGTGTCTTCACGATTCTGTGATGCTGATAGACTTTTTTCTATTTTGTTGTGTGTTTCAGGTGGTAGAGACAAATAACTATACAATAGTTGGTCCGTGAGTTCTCTGAATGTAAGTCTACTTTGTAAAGCAACATCATCTTCTAAACTCGACATCTCTTTTACCAAGGGACATCGTAGTAATATTTCTGGACCTTCTTCAATCATATTATCAATACATCGTAGTAATTCTGCCTTTTCGGTTTCTGAAATTCTTCCCTTGAACATATTTCTAGAAGGAATGATGTAGTTTTTTAGACTTTCCCGACTTACGCAGTCTTTTATAAACTGCAATGCCTGTAAAATCAAGCCGATAAAGACGTCTTCAGCAAACTTACTTCGGCTGTTCTCAAATACCCAGAAAACAATATTTTTCACCACATATGATGAAATGCTAGAACATTTTGGCTTAAGATGGTGTTTTACTAACATTTTTAGGGAAGCGTACACTTTGATTTGTGTGTCGTTAAACGAATGTACTAACAATTGTTCTGCTTGAGTAAAGGAAATCCTCCAGTGAAGTATGTCAATTTTACCTGGTTCTCCAGTAGGTACAACAAGAACTTTAGATTTCTTAACTGCGTGAATATCTGCCTCACTTGGCCATGCATGTAGTCTCTCACGTTTACAAAAGCCAGCTAGTGCTGAGGGATAATAGCATGGAAATGCCGTAACATAGTCCACACTTATGTGTATATCAGCGAAAGGTAACGGAATTCGGTGTGGTTGAGAAGGTCCACTTCTTTCGTCAAATTTGTATTCAGCACTTATCCACCCTTCCTGTTTGAAACGGTTGCGATCATTTTCCATTACCGCTAATAACCGATGGTCATTTCTAAGATAGTGGCATTTATTTCTTTCTGCTAAAGCACCATTTAACCTTTTAAGAAGTGATCGTTTCTTCGGACAATTTAAATCCATTGGCTCCTTTTTTGAAATTAGACGTAATTTTGCGTAGCCTTCCGGAACATTAGCTAACTCTAGTTCAAAAGAAGCGATTTCACCCTCATCTTGAATAGAACAAGCTATCTGATCCGTTTTAAAACATTTTATTGTCGGCTGAATATATATCAAATCAATATCACTACCAAAAGAAACAGCCATTCCTTCTCCGCGACTACCTGCAACTATAACGTGTTGACCTTCGTGCCAGTTTCTCTCGACAATCACTTCTACACAAGCGGCATAATTCTCATTTATTTTTATTCGTTTTTCCAAAAGCGTCTTTGAATATCCCAGTCTGTGCATGGCATTATGGTAGAAATGTACCGGTAAATCTTTGCGTCCGGAGACTTTAATCCACAATTACTAAGGCTGATGAAAAACGCGCACAATGACTTTAAAGAGGTACTCCCTACATCTAGTTGATTATATTCTCTAAACATAGATTGTGTGTTCAATGAACGTAAAATGATAAATAAATACAATTTCGAAGAAGAACCTATGGCGAAAAATGCCTCATTTTACCACAATCAATCAATATAGAGGCGTTCTGTAATAAATCGCATCCACCCATTAATTGTACAACAACAACAACTCTACATATATTATTGAATGGTTTACGCTGTTATTATTGATAATTACTTGGAATGCATAGCTAAAACTTTAAGATTAAGTTATAGATACTTCCTAAAGATTCTATTGTACTTATGAATATTTTGTTAGTAAAACAGACTGAAGTTCAATATTTATTGTTTCTTTATCTGTAGTCCACCTACGTGACTCTAACATTAGAGATCATCTATTTGTACAAAGGAAATCGCTACTTAATCTCCGATATGATCGCTGTCTAAGTGTAACTGTGAAGAATATGGTATACATTTTGCAAGATGACGGTCGAATTTTTTGTTTTTCTTTTCAATTCAGGCAAGCCTGTTTGTCTTTACATTCCTGTTTCCCACACTCCCAGTTAGTTAAACGGTTTTACTTACGCCAGCAAGTGTAATTGGCAACAAATGTATTTTTTTACTTGCAAATGAAAACGTCGGTTTTACTTACGCCAGCAAGTGTAATTGGCAACAAATGTATTTTTTTACTTGCAAATGAAAACGTCGGTTTTACTTACGCCAGCAAGTATAATTGGCAACAAATGTATTTGTTTACTTGCAAATGAAAACGTCGGTGTAATAACCAAAATAGAGCGAGATCAGCCGGAGTTTTAACTTTTATTTTTGTCTATACAGTGCAATATAAAACTACAAATGTTCAAATAATTCAAATCCAGAAGCGAGGATTAAAGGGACATACCCTAGTACTGAAGCCACACAAATGACCTCCAAAACATAAATAATATAATCTTTGGAAGTATTTAACCTGAAAGTATTTCGTTTTCATTTTACTTTCATTTAAAATATAATTTATTATTCGAGAATATCATATGCATGATGTAGGGAGTGCCGCTTTAAAAAAAAAGATCTAGAACCATGTGGCAAATACCAATGATACATTTACAAATATTGCCGTACAAAATAACATAATATAACAATAATATCAAACGAGCCTGTTGGTATTCAAAACATAATAGATAAGCTATGACATGAATAAGCTTATCTGTAAATACGTTTTAAAGAAGAACGTTAGTACATTTGTATATCAAGTTAGCTAGTATGTACTTGAATTAATTAAGAAGCACGTTATTGAAATATATTTGTCAATAAATATCCATTTGATAACAACGCTTATTATTAAATGCAAAGCTTTATTTTCTACGCGAACGCTCATATAACGTCATGCGGCGCAATATGACGTCATGTTTACAGCATATCAGTTCCCGCGTTGTTTATGGTGTAATAATCATAATTCACTACAGTCCATTTTGTTCGAAAGCGAATTAACAAGAGGATAGTTTGTCCTGAGAATAAACACATATTTTAGAAAAAAAAATTGAAATGTTCTTTCAGCAATTGTCTATCCTTGATCGAAATAGAAAGGAATACAAGGGAATTGTCTACCATTGTACTATGGAAGATAAGTCTATATCCAGAAATGGGTAAAAAAATACTGTACGGGGTATATTAATCGCAAAGTTTTTATTTTCGCTTTATTCTCGGACATTGATATTACGCGAATCAAACAACCGTGATTTATGTCGATACATTAGTAGTAATAAAAAAATCTTTGAAAGGAAATGTTTTTTTTATAATTTATTCTTTTCATTTTTTTCAACTAACATGTTACACACTAGCACAATGTGGTAAATGTCTACATACATGTCTATATAATGTCAATTCATGTGTTTTTTGTATAAATTGTTTACAACCAATAAGAGGTTTGCACCGAGAAGTACACAAGGGAAATTGGATTAGCTACTTAGATGTTTATTTAAAAAAACTCACATGTAAATTCGCTCTATATTTCCCGATTGAATGACGAAAAAGTGCAGATCATGATCGGACTGTACCTTCGTGTAGTCAGGTCATGATCCTCACCAAGTAAATAGGTAGAAATATTGGGTTCCAACTAGTAAGCGTTAAGTGCTCAACACTATCCACGAAAGAAAGCTTGCATACCTCTCCATGCACAGCAGACAATATTTCTGTTACAAACCCAT
>JAUMHA010381229.1:0-12473 GCA_032359765.1 Saxidomus gigantea
GGAGTAATGACGTCAGTGTGATGACGTCAACGTTTTCATTCATTGTTTTGTCTCCCGGAATCAAAATATTGTATGACTATTTTAATATAGCAATTAAAGCAGGATTAAGAGTTACATCATGGTATCACGCGGAAAAAAGCTTAATTGTTCACTTGAAAAAAGCATGAACGTTTAATTAAGCAGATTGGGACATGCAAACTTCACATTTCTTGATTTCTATTATAAGAAATAGCGTCGTAATATAAGATACACATTCGTTATAAAGAATTTTATGTTTTGTTTTAAACTTCTCTCGAATATAGAATAGAAAATGAATAAAAATAAATGAACAAGAAAGCTCATGCAGACAATGCAGTGTCCATAACCATATTTTTTAGATCATATCAAGTCCTAACACAATACAGAAGCGGTAAAGTATTTGTTTATTATACTGTCACCCCTTGCCATTTCAGAAGTATGCGACACCTTTCTAAACGCACATTTACCTCCCCAATTCTATCCTTTAATGTCAGGCATCAGCAGATATACACACGATTACAATTATTTGCTCCAGCTATCGGCTCACCAACCGATCCCATCAGAATGGAACCCTGTTGGGATCGAACCTTCGACCCCCCCTACCCCACTCCCAAGGTGGATGGACCAAGTGTAACGAGCTCATAGAAAATCGAACAAAGCCATAAAAATGTGTTCGTATTTCCGAATCTGCAGAAGTTTTTTTGCAAGGGAAATAAAAAAAGTACGTACGTGTGTAATCGGGACTTAATAGCTTTGAAAACAATATTTTTGTCCATTCTTGGAGAAGTTACAGCAAAATATAAAAGAACCTTCAACAATTCTTCCTTATCCTAACACATGTACAAACACAATAAAAATATAATTAATTTGTTATTTCATATGGGATAAAAAGTAAGAAGGGAACATCCCAGGTTAATATAATGAGTGTAGAAATACTGCAGTTAAATCGTATTGAGTTAAAAGATTATATCAAAATAAATTTTAAAATAGCACACGTTTGAAGATAGAATACGACAGAGTATTTGGTTAAAATGGCACAAATGTATAAAAGCATTGAATAAAAATACATGTACGTCAGCGCAAAAAGTATAGATCACCTAGAAGTAACTCAAACATAATAATGCCAAAATTGCATTTCACTTTTAAAATGACATGAGAATGATATCGAATGCTAATTCGAAATACATTTTATTGTTTCAAATAGTTTTAACTATATAATCTGAACAACAATCTAGATTACTAAAATAATTAGCATTGACAAGAAATATATTATTATATGTCCAAGGTCCTAACTATCACAAAACGATTTAAAATTGATTGAACATTGCTCTGGAAACGACAAACATAATCGCAGAACAATGTCACAAAGTTTTAATATTCGTCCCAGCCATTATCTCCACCTTAGATTCTTTTTCTCTTCGTCGAAAATTGAAAATTGTCTATTATAATATTTCAGATATACGACACAGACCAAACTGCTTTTGATATCGGAAAGCATGTTTTCCAATTTAGTCTTTGACGACCTGGAGATAGCCAAAGAAATAAGCGCAATTCTACTAAACAAGAAGAAACCATTGTCATTGGAACAGTTACGTACGGAGTTGAAACATAAAACTTTAGACAATGAAAGGCTCAATTTTCTTTTTTCTAAATACCAAAAGCATTTTCAGCTCTTTGAACAACCATTGGTTAAACTTGTAACCAAAGTTGGTATTTGTAAAGCTCATTGCACCAAGGATACAGATTGCTCGGGAATATCCACATGCTGCTCAGGTCTACATATATGTAAATTTTATTTTCTTTCTGGGAAATGTAAATGGGGCCGAAATTGCACATACGGACATGATTTAAACTTGGACCATAACAAGAAGATTCTGAGAAATAATCTATTGGATAATATCTCAGTAGATGATTTGAAATATCTTTTAAGACTCGCTATAAATCGCACAGCGCTAACTATTCCTAGAATCTGTAAATTTTATAATGTAGAAAATAATAAATGTAGACATACTAAAGCAGGTTCGGCTTGTCCAGATCTTCACATTTGCAAGCATTACGTATCAAATACGTGTCAGTATGATAAACACTGTCGCAGAAATCATAACGTAAAAGATGAAAGAAATAAGAACATCCTGAGCAAACATGGAATTGATACAAGCAAGCCGGAATCAGAGATCATCCAAGAACTGCGTAATGTTATATCTGCTAAACAGGAAGATTGCAGGTAATCACGGATCTTTTTAGCAAATTTCTAATATATTCTAAGGAGAGTAACTGTAATATGTATTTACAGTTCCTAAATATACACGCTAGGACACACGAAGTATGCATACGAATTTAATAAAGTTAATTTTACAAAAAGTTCATGTTGAAACGTACGCCGACAAAAGAAAACTAAAATTACTCGTGCTTTTTCTGCAGCAACCTATATTTTTAGATTTTCATACTTTCAGCTCAACCCGCACAGATAACCCTCCAACAGCAAGCACAAGTTCAACCATTCCGATCATGGCTAATCTCAAGAAAGAAACCGACATGGTCGGTACCTTGGAAACAACAGGTACATAAGCAAACTTTCATTTTTTAAGCGTTTAAAGAGAAACTTATATGACAAAAGTTTATAGTTTTTGTAATTAGAGGCAAATGTTTTCCAATTTTACATCAAAATAGTCAACAAAGAAATAACTCACTTTAAGGCTCGCTCATGATGACTTATTGTGACCGCTTGGGGTACGTCGTCCTCCGTCAAACGGCATCTCCTCTGAAACCACTTACAGCCAGTTGCAACCAAACTTCACCTGAAATATCCTCTGCCAAAACCGCTCAAACCGTTCCGGTCCGCTGTACTAAATCGCCACCAGAGCCTCCGCAGCACAACATGGCCACCAAACTACAAAATAGAAAAACCTTAAAACGATATCTCCTCTTAAACTATTGGGCCAATTTCAACCAAACTTCACAGAATTGTTTTGGATAGTCTCTATGCTGCACAAAATTGAAGCCAGATCTAAACATAGAAAATAATTTTAAATGACATCTCCTCCTCCTTAGGCCAACTTCAACTAAACTTGACAGAATTCTTCGCTAGATGACCTCTTGCAAAGTTGCTCTCACAGTTGCTCCGTAGCAGAATTATTAACACCCGACAAAGGCGGAGGGATATTGTTTTTGCGCTGTAACTAAAGAACCAATGAAAAGAATTTCACGAAACTTAAAATAAGCACAATGCCGCTTTTGTCAAAAATGTCATGGTATCTCCAGAGTTATTGGCCTTTAATTGTGTTTTCTTTTAAATATCCAATATGAAAACTTTAAAATTATATTTAACTGAAAGTGGTTATCAAAATGTAATTTTAATTGACTCAAATAATCTAATGATCAGCCTTTAGTGTTCACCCTGCCCACATCCCACCCATGCGCATCACCAGCCTACAGGGGTTGCAGATGTTCAATATCAAAAATTTTAAATTATATTTATCTGAAACAGTCTATTAAAATTTAAATGTAGTTCGCTCAAATAATTGAATGACTACTCTTTCTAATATCAACACCCTGTCCCAAACCCAACCCCATCCCACATTAAAAAAAGCTCCTACTATCTGAAAAGACTTGTCAGAATTTGCTTGTTTTTGGCAGAAGTAATCATTGCATTTCAGATGCAGCTGGGCGAACTGTTAATACAGTCATAAAGAGAGAGGTATCGAGAGACGACCCTGTATTTCAAAGAAGCGATAGCCCAGGTCTGCATGTAAATGCGACAACAAACTTTGTACATTTCCGCTACAAGTCTGAATTGATGGCTATTGAGAAGAGATCTAAAGCCAGAAAAGTGAGCCCAGATACATTCAACAGAAACTGTGTTGCATATGTTTCGGTAATGTCGGGTCTTATTGATTTATTTTCTGTATAGCTAAACGGAAGAAAGCTATCCTGTGGTCAAAAGATATAATGTGTCTGTCTTTATTGAAGTTTTTAGTTCTGATTAAGGAAACGCTAGTTACTTAAGTAATCGCCAATATGTGCTAAATCTAAGATCGCACTTGTTAAAATGAAAACACTCCATGATATATATTTATGTATTGTCCTAGGTCGGGGTTTTAAGTGTCACATGCTGGGTTAGCGAAAACATAGCACACAGGCTTTGAATGAAAGGAGGGCATTTATTCAAAATACAATAATATAAAATTAATAGCTGATACAACACATAGCAAAACAAAACATAATTTGAAAGATTTTTTCCGATATAACATACTTTGGCGACCAAATTCCGCACAACAAACAATCTCAAGCATGGAAAAGATCAAATAAGTACTTAAACAAAGAACAGATAAAAGAAATTTGTAACAGTCTTACTGAGGGTCACCTGACTTTACATTCAGATCAGTCCTAAATTAGTATACTTGTTTCAGGTTGATAATTACGATGGTAATGCTACTGTCGTTGCTTACTGTGTTGATGTGAATAACAAGGTGCATCCGTATTACCTGTACGGAGACAACTGCAAGGATGGCGTCTTCGTTAAAAAGTGTAAAATGGAACCGGAAACACATGTAAAGTAAGTTTTTGCCCAGCTGTATTCACAAAACAATTAAATATCACTGGCTTTTCTTTATAGTACTTGATAATTACCATAGCTGTACCAGAAATGGTATCGCGTAAGGAAATATAAAATGCATCATATTCATCTGGTTTTGACAAACAGTAACTATCCATATAATCGCCAATTTATGTCCTGCAATAATATGGCATTACCTTAGAATTTCAAGAAATGAGATTTATTTGCTTGCAGCATTTATTCGTAACTACACTTGGAGCCACTGACACTTATATAATTCGGTATAACTGAATTAGTTGATTGCAGATTTCGTTCAAATTTAGAATATAATTAATTAAACACATAATACATACTTCTGCGAAATTTAATTTTAATTGATTAATAAATACATATTAAACTTAACAAAACATCGCTGTAAAATCCGAATTCACAAAATGGCATACTCGTGAAATCCCAACAAAGAGAAAAGTCACCGATTCATAATTAAATCCGTACATCGGAGTAAAGAAACGAAATACAATGTAATTGTATTTTACACAGATGCTTGGGGTCTGGACCTCACCCCCTTAGGCCTGACCCTCGTACCCACTCACTGCAGTATTTTTAAATACACCCTACAACTGCGTGTAAGCTAACCAATTACAGATGCAATTCCTTATTCTACTTACCTACTGATCACATGTTTATGGTGACAATGTATATAAATATAAGTATTTATATACGTTCCGTACAACATGGGACAAGAATAGATTGGGTCGCGAGTCCATACCACAAGCATCTGTGCATGTCAACTGCGCGACCACGCTCTTGGTTATTCATTCGAAGTAACTGATTTTTAAAATCAAAATTCTGCTTTAAGGTTTGAATTGCGTTATAGAATAATACAATGAAAATCGATATTTTTCGCTCACGTACATTTCCTCGTGCAAAATGGTAAAATCGTAATTGTCACACGTGCAAAAGTAACCGATCGTAACAGTTGAAAGGTTTTATCATTTGTATACAACTAATGTTGCCAAACAACATAACATTTTGTTTGAAATAAATATCTTGAACCGTACTCGAATTTGAAAAGTGTCGGGTTAGAAGTTGCTCCAAGTGTATATGACATTACCGGTAGCATGTCTTACAACCATTTGTTATTACATGTAATAATAATTTTAGTCTTCAGGGAATATTTGTATGTACACCAAAGAAAGTAGATTACCAAAGTATTATGGAGAAAACTACTACTTACTTGAATCAAATCAAAATTCACGATGTGGAAATGTGTGAGTATTATCCAGGAATTATAGTACTTTCGTGTTAAAACTGGCCTTAATATGAAGGAATTAGTTCAATAACAGCTTGATAATGCATTGAAAAGCAAACTTCCCTTTAACGAAACGGCCATATCCAAAGTAATTAAAAGAAACAAAGGAACAAAAAGAAACGTCTTGAAAAGTCTTCCTCCAAAACAGACCCCGGAGCAGATGCTGTCTTCCACATAATAAAGTATGCACTGCGCATGTCATAATGTTCGGTATCTTTATTGATTAATGACTCATTTAATTAGCTCAGGTTGCAGTTGAATACTTTATAATTTAGATGTTATATCCTCTTGTCCTTTTACAAATAAAAACACGGCTGCTTCCACTGTGTAGCATCAACTATATTTTCGTAAAATGTTCTAAAATTTCGTAGTTATGTGTGAATTTTTCTTGACTTGTTTTGCTATGTTGATGTCCATATCACTAAATACTGATTGTGAATGTTGGCTTCCTAATTAGTTGCTTTTGAGAAGGGGGTTCCAAATTATTTTTATTGTATGTTAAAATACTTTTTAAAAATCTTAATTTGAAAGGATCAGATTTTTTCCAAATTGGATATATCAATATTATTAACCACTAGTTGTGCATAATACTTCCTCCATAAAAGCAGACCAAAATGAACGTTTTGAAAGAACCGAATGCAGTAAACACTATTTAGCACTTATCTTTTTCAAAACAAAAAGTATATCTCGGTCTAAAATGGGTACTAAAGTCTGTCCCATCCCAATGGGAAACTCAACTTTAGTACATTGTTTGTTCATATTAATGAAAGAAGATAGCCATAGGTTTATGTCTCCTACCATACATCAATCTAAATGTTATAGTGTATAAATGCATGCTTTTTAATTTAGTTAGTTTCGGACAAAATACTAAGTACCGTTTAAATGCGTTTTTTTCAGGTGAGAAACTGGAGGATAAGAATTCTGTCTGCCTGACTGTCACTGTCATACTTGAAGACAATTCAGTTTTAAGTAAAGTGATTCCTTTGCATAGCAAAAGTAAGTCTTCTATGTCTTATTCATAGACTTAAAGTACATTTCTGTTTGAAAAGTAGTAGTGTTATTTTTACTATGTTAGCAATGGAACTCTACATCCGCCGTAGCCAGATTTTCGTGTTGGCCTTAACAATACTTATACAATACGATTCATTTATCAGTTGAAAGCATAACCATTTTCAATTTTACCTCATTTGTATGCCCCCGAAGGATGGCATATTAAAATCGCACCGTCCGTCTGTCTGTCCGTGCGACCAGCCTTACTTTTGTTCGTGTCCGGGCTATAAAAGTTATGCATTGAAGGATTTTTTGAATAACTTGGCACAAATGTTCTGCACATCAAGACAACGTTTCGCGTGCAATACCAATGTTCCCACCTTAAAGGTCAATGTCACACTTGGAGTTTGAAAGTAGTAGACTCCTGTATATATTCACACATTCGTGTCTGGACTGAAACTTTGTCATGCATTGAAGGATTTTGAAATTACTTAGCACAAATGTTCGGCACATCAAGACGACGTGTCGCGTGTAATACCCATGTCCCTACCTCAACCTCTATCATATATATATCTATATATACATACAATCGTGTCCGGACTGTAACTTTGTCATGCATTGAAGGATTTTAAAATAACTTGGCACATATGTTTAGCACATCAAGACGACATATCGTGTGCAAGACCCACGTCCTACCTCAAAGGTCAAGGTCATACTAAGAGTTTGGACGTAATAGAATCCTGTATGTATGCATACATTCGTGTCCGGACTGTAATTTTGTCATGTATTGATTGAATATAAAATAACTTGGCACGAATTTTCAGCACATCAAGACGACGTGTCGTGTGCAAGACCCTCGTCCCTATCTCAAAGGTCAAGATTACACTGAGAGTTTTAAAGCAATGGAATACTGTATGCATGTTAACTCTGTCATGCATGCAATGATTTTAGAATTGCATGGCACAATTTCAATGAGCACATGGAGAGGACACAGACTGTGAGACACCTCTTTCGGGGGCATTCGTCACTTATAAGGGATAGCTCATGTTTCTTTCTTTCTTCAGAGAGTTCGAAAGAAAAGAATGAAAATTTGACACAAAGTCAAAAAAGAGCGCTTGAAGATCCCCCAAAAAGAGACTCAAAAAAACCAAGACACGACTACAATCAATCTTCAGATGAAATAAAAGGTACGGGAATGCTTCATTGCAAAAGTATAGAAATAATTTTACGCGTTTGCCTCCTTTGCTCAAAAGAGTTGAGGCATATACCTCATTCATTTTCATAGGTGATACAGAAGGTGAAACAATACTTCCATGATTTTTGCTTTTGCATCTTTATGTTTTTAACCCCCAACGCATAGCCATAATAGTCAATAATGACTGGTTGCCATTACCAGAGATGATTAAATAACAATGTTGCTTTTTCCATACTCGTTTTGAGCGACTGTTATTGCTCTAAATTGACTCCTGGCTAATTAAGACTTATTCTTCTGTGTTTTTGTCTTAAACGCATATTGACCGGCATGATCAGTTTAAATGTAACAGCCAACGCTTTGTTTCGGATGTCAATACAGTAGAACCTCGAAATACCAGACGGCCTTCGGCGGGGAAAAATCGGCCGGTTTTCCGAGGTGGCCGGATTTTTGGGGGATGAGATTTTGTAAGTAACGTACCCCTGGTCATTCCTCTGCTTCATGAAACACGACAGTCTTTCTTGCAAACATGAATAACTACACTATCGACTTTATTAAAATACATCTTAAAACATTTAAATGCATGTCACCGCCCATAAAACATTAAAATAGCAATCACAAAATTAAAGCTAGAATACATGTACATTGTAATTAAATGTCAGCAGCATCCGGCGCGACAGTAAAATAACACGTCGTGAATTTCAAGATACAGACGAAAATACTTTAAATTTTAACAATAAAACTTATGTTCGTTCTGTTCAGCACCCTTAACACATTAATTTTTCGTTTCCTGTACATGTATATATTCCGACATGATGATTGTAAATCCCCGCTAAGATTCCGCTGTCATGATTTACTATGACACAAAATATAAAATGAGGCTCTATTCGGCAATAGGGTCAATATACAAACTAATTCGCACTTTTTCTTTGTGACCTACTGTGCAAATTAGATAATCGCCACAAATTGTTTTCACGCCTTCGGCACATCAGACCGCGACCGGATTATTGCGAGTCATTTTAATACACAATATCATAATTGGACCAAAACTATCGGCCGGAATTAGGAAAATTGATGGACCGGATTATCGGGGGAATATTAACATTAGTGTCAACGGAGAAAAAAAGGGCGGAGAAAAAACGGCCGGAGTTTTAAGGTATCTGGTTTTTTAGGGGTTCGGAATTTAGGGAGTCTACTGTACATTTTTTCCAATAACTTGTTATAGTCTTGCATAATAAGAACAGTGGGAACGGACCTATCTTTAAGTTATTATTTTAGATCCAGTACCAAAGCCTTTCCAACGCCTTTACAGTAAAGTTGGTGTAGAAGATCAGTGGGGCAATTTCATCGATACGGCAGGGTATGAGGAATCTGCTCTAATGTGGAAGGCGCAAGGTGAAGCACTACATTCTGTGTGCATGATCTGTTTTCCCGGGGGATCTGGAACAGGTTTTAGAGTTGGCAGTCGAAGAGGTTATGTCATGACAGCTGGCCATATTTATGATTTCATGTTGCAATCAGGTTAGTATTTTTCATACTGTTAAATGAAATATGTATTATTGCACTTTAGTCTGCAAATAGCCAGTATAAATTAAGGTAAATGTTAAGTGATTGAACACGAATTTCGTCCTTCAAGTTAATACAAGCCTCTTATTTCATATACCAAATAGTACATATGTTGTGTATAAATGTTTTCTTTGCTGCCAGTAGATAACTTACTTTGTACTTAAGACTATAAAGCATCGCACTCCTTTAATCAAAGTACTTCTAAAAATTTAGCATTTTTAGCTCAACTGTTCGAAGAAAAGGGGAGCTATCCTACTCGCCTCGGCTACGGCATCCACGTTGGCTTCACTGTATATAGTATGTATACTTGTAGCATCTGTATTGCATTGTGCTTATATGGAATATAAGTCAAAAAGTGTATGAACCATTGAGTTGACATTTGATAGCGTCCATTGAGATTAATTGCTGTGATTATGAATTATAAATCTACCTTACCCCATTTGTATTCTCTCCGAAGAGTAAGCATGTAGTTATCGCTTTGTCCGACCGTATGTCATACTATTTGTCCGAGGGATTCTGTTAAAACATGGAAAGGGGGTGAAGTGTGGAAGAAAAATGAGACTACTTTACCTATTTTTCTCCCTGTACTTAATATTACTGTTAAAACTTATTCAAACTGAATACAAATTTAGAGGGCATGAAAGATGTACATTGACCAAAAACAATAATTCTACCATGCCTCATTTTTAGCTCGACTTTTCGAAGAAAAGGGGAGCTATCCTACTCGCCTCGGCGTCGGCGTTGGTGTCACATCTTTGTTAAGTTTTTCGTACCACCCCATTTTATTTCAAAACCATTAGAGGTATGGCATTTAAACTAACCATTCTTGTTTACCATCATGATCTCAATCTACAGACAAGAGGTCTTGGTAAAGTTTTTCGTACAACCCCAATTTATTTCAAAACTATTACAGACATTGCTTTGAAACTTACCATACTTATTTACCATCATTACTTCCATCACCAGACAAGAGTTCATAACTCTGTCAAGGTTTTTGTCAAACTTATGGCCCTTTTGACTTAGAATATGGGTAAAATACACTTATTGACTTAACCCTTTGAGATGTTGCTTTAAAACTTTGAAAGCCTGTTTGCATCATTACCCCCATCTGTAGGGAAGAGGCGGCAACATTGTCAATAATTTCTTTAAAAATTAAGGCCCTTTATCGATGACGAGCTTGGTTAAGTTTTTCGTACCAGTCCATTTTTTAATACTTGTTAACCATCATGATTCCCAAACACAGGCATGAGAAGGTAACTCTGTCAAGGATTTTATTTGAATTATGGCCCTTTTCGACTTTTCATTCAAATTTCAAAACATTTATTCTTCTCAATTTGTTGACTCTTTCATTTGAGATTACTCATTCGATATTAGTTTGAAAGTTGATATACTTATGTACCATTATGCCACCTATATGTAACGCTGTGAAATAAATTCTTGATTTGTCCTAGTTAAAGTAGTGTGTGCAACTGGCACATATAACATTAACCACTTGAAGTATCAATTCAAAACTTTGCTGTAGTATTCAGGGATATCAATCAATTAAGTTTGGTAACTGTTGACTTCATATTTTGCTAATTGTGGCCCTTGTTTATACAAATCCTTGGTTTTTTTACTAAGTTTTGTTTTATTGGCAAGCACTGAAAAAAGTCGAGCGCGCTGTCCTACTGACAGCTCTTGTAATTACCTCCCATTAACACATTCAGAGCATTACTCAAAGTTATGTTCTGTAGTCATCCTTCATGGTCGAACATTTAATTGCCACATTGTCCGTCCTGTCCCTATGCTGTCCTGGGTTTTATTGAAACTTCATGCAATGACATATATCGAGAGAAAATGTCGTGTGGAGGAACCAAAACTCTACCTTGTCATTTTTACTATTTACCCATTATTTTCCTGATCATATTTCTAAAAGTACTGCAGTGAACCTATTTTAAAATTTGCTTGTTTGCAACGTAACTGCTACAATTTTCATTAATAATTATTTAAACGTGTATGAACTGACGGTGGATGTGGGCCCTATGGTGATGCATATATCAGGAAACATCCATATTTACATTCATTTTCCCTTCCTCAATAAACACTTACATTGGCGATATCCCATCATTTCCAACGATTCCTTGTTTGTGCAGAGTGTCACATCTTTATTTATTACTTGATATTTATGTCTTAAATCATTTATTTTTAAAAGACTGTTATTCTTCAGATCACGTAACAATCACACGATGAAACGCATTTTGTATTTAAAATAAATGTTTATACTATGTTTCATACTGTAGAAACACAGCAATGAATTGTTTTAAAGTATGTATATCCCTGTAAACGAATATACTGAGATTACCTTGTCCGTATGTGCGTACCCGTCTGTGCGTTGGTGTATTCACAGTATATTTTGTCCGCTCCATTTCTCAATGGCGGATTAAATAACAAATACATTTTGTAAGCTATCGTAGATCAGATTGATGATGGGTGACTGACGGTCATATTTTGGATTTTATACATAAAATTTTTCCGCGCTATTTCCTGATTATCAACTACCTGTATAAAACGATAATACGAGACTTCAGTGGATCTTCAGATCCCTGCAAAAATCTTAAAGTGACATTATGCGCATTTCTTATGCCCCCGAAGGGCGGCATATTAAAATCGCACCGTCCGTCCGTCCGTCTGTCTTTCCATCCGTCCGTCTGTGCGTCCCCACTTACAAATTCGTGTCCGGACCGTAACTCTGTCATGCATTGAAGGATTTTTAAAAAAACTTGACACACATGTCTAGCACATCAAGACGACGTGTCGCGTGCAAGACCCACATCCCTACCTCAATGGTCAAGGTCACACTT
>JAUMHA010381240.1:0-12472 GCA_032359765.1 Saxidomus gigantea
TTAATATAAATTCCCCCCCCCCCCCCCCCCCCCCCCTCTCCCCTACCCACTCCAACTGTTCTCACTGTGGACTGTCCCACCATCTTACCGCAAAGAGGAATGTTGCGACTGGCAGTCATAGCGTTCACCGTACGGAGCGACGGAGATTTCTTACTCATGGAGTGATGAGTCTATCCAAAACAAGGGCCAGCTAATAGGCAGCTAGTTTCCGTAACATCGTCCTAGAAGGTTCCAGTACTAGGCTCCGATCTTCGCAAGCAACTGCCAACTTCTCTACTTAAAGAGACAAAGTCGGAGGTTACAGTGATCAAGTCAGCTTCTCTAACCACTATACTACGAAGGCGGATCTGATCGGACATCATTATGAAATAAAAAATATCTGTCTTATATGTTTTATGATGTTCCCTTACGGAAACATAATGCACTACCACTTAAATTTTAGGTTTTATGAAAATTTCGTTAAATTATAGACGATTTCATTTTACCAAAATCTTAGAGCGAGCAGCTTTAAAGTGCTGGGTAGGTCGTGGTACGTATTCATGAAGGATGTGTCGTAAACAAAACTGGTTACATACAATTTCAAAGCTCTGTATTTTACTTCGTCGAAAAGTCTCAAGCAAAACTATGTTTTAGCTCTAGGGATTTAAAAAAAAAATAAAACAACAACAACATGTGTTGTCAGTGAACTGCAGGTCTGTGATTAAGATAAACGGCTGGTAACCAAAAGCAAGTACTGTTATCGAAGTATTGACATAAATGATTACTCATTGTCTATAAGAAAAATCCCCTTCTGCCCAATTGTTGTCAGCACTTTCAGTGCTTTGATTACTATTTCGGTTACTGAAAAAGTAATAGAAAATAACGATTATTTTCTCCTGAGAGTTGTTTCGGTCTTTTTTTAATTGCTTGCGTGGCGTGATCAATTTTAAATGAAAAAGTTGCACTACAGAAGTATAAGTTGCACTATAGAAGCATTTCGTTCTTTAAATTTTATGGTACACGTTTTAGAAATTCAAACGCAAATATAATAAGCAGGTTTTCTTAATTTTGGGCACGTCCATATAGATATTTATTTTGTTGTTGTTACCGAACAAGCCTGTTAAACCGGTATTTGTACAGCCTTTATTTTTGCATTTTATCCCCCCCCCCCCCTTCGAAGAAAAGGGTGTAAATTACTTTGCGCATGTTGGTCGGTCGGTAGAGAATGGTTTCCTGACGATAACTTAAGAAATCCTCAAACTTGGTGTGTAGGTTAGTCACTGCGATTTGAGGACCCCCATTGATTTTAAGGACAGTAGGTAAAAGGTCAAGGTCACAGTGACCCAGACTTGTAAAACGGTTTCCGGACGATAACTAGAGAACGCATGGGCCTAGCATCTTGAAACTTGGTGTAGAGATTTGTCATTACCTGTAGATGACTTTTATTGATCTTGAGGTCAGTTAGTCAAAGGTCAAGGTCACAGTGACCGGGAATAGTAAAACGGTTTCCGGACGATAACTCGGGAACGTGTAGGCCTAGCATCTTGAAACTTGGTGTGGTGGTTGTTCATGACCAGAAGATAATCCCTAAATACTTTCTGGTCAGTTGGTCAAAGAACAAGGCCACTGGGACATTTTCTTTGATGCCACATGTATTGCTTTTTCAATATTACTGATTGCATCAAAGGGGACATGCATGTTTTACAAACAGCTCTCGTTTTGTGTAATTTTTTTTTGTTCCATCCTGCTTACACTATTTGTGATAAATCAAGCCAAATTTCTTCCAAATCCATACTTGAGCTGTTCTTTATAATTGCACATATTTACCATTTTACGTTCATTGAAATCATTGAAGAGATTATTTATGTTTGGAATATACAGTTGCTTAATGTAGGCAGTACACCGCATTTATATTGAATATTTTACGGTACTGCTAAATATTTAAAAACGCCGATTTTACCAATGATGACTGGAACGGATAACGTAAAGTTTAAGGTTATGTAATACAACTTGCAATTTTCTGTATTTATGTTTTTGAGAGTGCCCTGTTATAAATACTGACTGTGTTTGTCAATAAAATGTTTGTCAAGAACCCCTGAATTGAGAAGGGTGAACAACTATGTACAGCGATTGTAATGTCATTAGCGTTGCATCGTTTTGTTAGTTGGCGAATTAAATGTATGTTGCGGTATATAGCGAGTAAAGTAGGGAGGGACAAAACTCTTTCAGTCAAAGTGCCTTAGTCATGTGTAAGGATTGTTTCCCTTTACTCATTGTACCACAGTTGGTCATAAGTTAATGAAAATCACTTTAATCTTCACCAAAATACGTATGAATATGTACTAGAATTTTATTCCTTTTTAATGTAGAGAATTGTTTAAAACTCGTTTTAACTATCGTAGTCAAAAATTAGAAATCCACTCTCTGTTACGTATGTTTTCACTTATAGCTGTAAGCAGTATAACTAATTTCACACATGTTTTCAAAAGCTATATAGTCCGGTACTGGTTCCAAAAATATGTATTTTTGCAGATTGGGATTAATCTATGTTGAATTGAAACACCAGACTTTTATTTGATAGATCTTTCTGTTGTGGATGATATTCATAAAAAATGTGTAGGGTTTGGTAGTTTTTATGCTTACATTTGATAGCCCATCGAATCGATATTTACAATGTTATAATTCGTTTTGGAAGTTTAAATTAACCCCCAACACATTTATGGTTAAAGGTTATGTTTCTGTGTCTCCCAACCCTTTAGCAGGCTTTTCTTGAAACTTAAGGTTAATGTTAATCTCATGGAGAGGTATCCGTTGACTAAAAGTCAAGGTCACACTGAATTGACAAAGGCCACCAGAATATACATGTATCTCGTAAACCCTTTGAAAGAGTTTCTTAAACTTGTGAAATAACGACTAATATACGTAAAATGATAAATGAATGCAATTATCAAGATCAACATACATGTATGCAACAAAACTCCTTTTCATTGACGTTAAATAGTTGTCAGATCAGTATAGCTCATGATCAGTTTACCTGTACTGTCGTTCACATGTGGAATGAAAAACAATGAGTTGTAACTCTATATGTTATAATCTCATTATGTGATTTGATTACCTCCCTTGGATCGTGCATTTAGTTGCAGACATGCGAATTAGTCAGATACATTATTGACAAATCCAGATAGAGTGCATAATTATGTCCACAATCGAAAGTTGTCTTGTTTTCATCGCGCTGAAAAAATATGTAAATTCTTTCTGAGAAAACAAACCTCGTATGATAGTGTTAATAGAAATAATATTGAAATGTTATAAGAATGTGTTCCGTTTGGTCATGGGGTCGGTGTCACATGAATAAATGCTTCATCACGCATCACGATTTCATTGAAAATAGGTACATTATTTATTTGCCGTAATGTTTTGATGTTTTATACTTTTTCGTACCGATATCATCGCTTTTTAGTACAGTAGTGTAAATTTCTTTTGTCAGCCTAATAATTAACTGCTCATCTACAATTTCTTTTCAACTTTGGAAATGCACAAAACTACGGAAGGTCAGTTGAGGTATCGGAATCCTCAATAACATCATTTGGAGGTTCGAGTTCTGTATAGAGGACAGTCGCAGCCAAAATTGCATCTTGCTTTCTGACATTTAATCACATGTAAGATTATGCTCTGTCTCAAGTCATCAAATGATGTTTTCATGCTGCATTATGCGTTCTTTCAACTAATAAATTGGTTGTCCTTGCTTAATTTCACAACTGAAGTTAATTCATTCTTAGCTCTTCTTAAAACTGTATTCAGTATATAGATCATACAGTCAAACCTGTGCACAAAGACTATTGTTGGGAAGCAACAAATGCGGTCTTTTTTTTTAGACGGTCTTTATATCACAGGTGTGTCTACTATAGATGAATATTGCGCTGTGATCTCCCTGCTGGTCTTTATTCGCAGGGTAGTCTGTATTCGGAGGTGGTTTTTAACACAGGTATGACTGTGTACACTTTTTCATTCACTGGTAGAGCGTGCTACGAATTGAGTATCACGTGCTTTCTGCGAGATGCCTGCAATTTTGATTGTAAACATTGTGTTTCAATCTAAATATGTATCCAAAAATGTACGGAATACCAGGCAATAGACAATGTTCGTCAGATAAAACATACTAGTATTTCATTTCGCATTTATATATGCCTTGCTGAAGCTTGTCTATTGCGTATTAATTAAATGTTTTTCATTTCGGTCAGTTTAACCAAGGAAATCCATGTTAGGTAGTAAGCTGGCTGCATATTTCGTTATAAATATGTATTTAAAATTTCATATAAACAACTGCACATTCCTGCATAATTATGCTTTTTAATAATGTTCTTTACTTTGTGATTAATCTGCTTGTTCTTGAACTTAATTGCGAATCGCCCACGTCTATCTCATTCGGCCATTTTAAGTGAGTTTGTAACAGACTTGAGACCAGTTCGTACCAATCTGGTTGATTTCGAAGTCGATTACGATGGATTAAAATGATTCGTGCAATCAATGATAAAATTAGACACTATTTAGTTAAGCATTTAAAGATAAATCTAAATATCTCTGTCATCTCTGTATATGTGTCAAGGTTTGGAGCTACAGCTTACATACAGTTAAGGTCTAGTACTCGACTACTGGTACATGTATTTCCCATTAACGATATTTAGGCATGAAGTGCTCATGTTGAGCTATTAGGATCGGCTGATGTCTGTTGTTCGTCGTCCACAGTTACTGCAAACACCATCTCTTTCTAAACCACCGAGCCAATCTTAACCAAACTTTAAATTGTAGAGCCGCCTTGGTACAGTGGTAGTGAGTTTGCCCGGGTTCGATCCCCACCAGTTCCGAAGAGGTGGTAGTGCCCCAGGCAAAACACAAATAATTCCAAATTACTCTTAGAGGTTGATTTCATCTTGAGTGAGCCTCGAGAGCAATAAATATAAGTTGTAATAACTTGTTTCGCAATCGAGAGTAAATAAATTAATGTAAATGAAGAAAACAAGCTTTAAAGAAATGTTCCGCTGATGGTCCCTTATGAGTTGGATTTCCATGCAGAATCCGATTGCTATAACAATCGACAGGAAATACTTGTTCACATAGACATGTATATCGACATTTTTAACATGGCCCGATCCCCACGCTGAAGCAAAGTTGTTTGTATTACTGAAACATGCTGATAATATACAAATATTCTCTTCATAGCAGTCTATAAAGTTTCACTACATTCAAGTTAGAAGTTTCTGAGAAATAGCCGGGCCAAGAATGTGTGACGGACGGACGAACGTGCAAAATAGAGAACTCGAGTTATTTCTAACATGTGCAGTCGTTATATGGTAATCAGATTGCATGGCCATAATAAAATATGGCTAATGATTATGCCAGGGCTGATTCAGACATTTTATCTAGCGAGGATATAATATTCGTTTTTCAAATTTGAAACGACATCTAATAATATTTCCTACTTAGTAAATCTAATGAAGATACAGTCGAATGTAGTTTATTTTTAACGCAATCGTACGTGAATCTTCCGATTTATCAAATGTACTTGTATTATATGCCTTTTAGCCTTTGCAACAACACTTTACCATGTCGGTGAAACCTTTGAAGAGATATTATTAGCCAATTGACGACACGGTGTGATATTTTGATCTCATTTGGTCTTTATAATCTTATTTTTAACATGACAATGTTAACCACGTTTTGCAGAAAAGTCATTAACCCATCTCTGTTCTTAATCCAACGCTGTTTGCTTTTATGATATTTATTTTACGAGGTCTTTCAAAAAATTCAAATGTGGCTATTTCATTCATATGCCTGATTTAAGCACAACTAACCTATTAGATGTTAAAGTCGCCATTTTTACCGCTATGGTGCAAATATTTAGACATAAATCTGTCAAAATTCATCGGCTGTGGTATCCGGATTATACTACATCAAAGGGGCGATCCTATAATCATATGGAAAGCGAAAGTACTTTAAAGAGATAGCTGGTTATCATTTTCACAAACGCGTTGCTAAAGAAACTGCAAAAAAGACCATCCTGTCAGTACTAAATCATGTTTAATTCACAGAAAGTGACCGGTCAAGTACTCTGCAGTTTTCTTTGAAAGCATTTTTTTCTGAAATGTTTTGAAGTCACAGCCCATTTTCAGTTGTCTAGGCTTTTCATCTCAAAGCATAAATGTATGTGAAAAGTTGTTACAGATAGTAGTTTACAGACAAAGGTCAAATGGACCTCTCGGTACTTTAAACCTTTTCAGTCAGACATTTGGTAAATTGAATTATTTTGTGTTTGTTTTTTATTTTATTTTCTTTTCTTTTTTTTTCGATTAGTTTATTTTTTGTTTTTCTTAAGGGCTATGAGTTTAGACTTCCACATTAAATACATGATTTGTTCCACCATAGATACGAGTATGTATTTTGTTTATTTGAAGACATAATTATTATAAATAGCCTGTTATGTAAATGTTAAAACGTTATCAAAAAGATGACTCCAGATTTATTTTCAATGACTTCATCTTGCTTCCTCATGCTTTCTTAACAGTAAATAAATCAATAAAAATGTATTTATAATCAAACATGATTTCAAAAGTAAGGCCGGGATGGTCACATTAAGCAGGTGCCTGTTATAAAAAAAAATGCAAAAACAATTTAATCGAAATAGTGCTTTTTTAAATTAATATTGCCATTTTGAGGCAATATGCTTTAAATAAACTGATATGAATAACTTCCGAAGCATGTATATGACTGTATGTCACCTAAATTTGTAAAATCAAGAAGAAAAAAACAGGAATTAAACGTGACGCAAACTCGTATTCAAAATAGTATCGTGAATGGAAGATGAATAAGTAATCTAACCATTACGGGTATGTGATTCACTGGTGCACTAACAGTCGCATCTTGTTGCCAATTTATTGATTAGAAATTTAAAATAATATCTATAAAGGTATCCTTTATGACTAAATTTCAATCAATGCCCACGTTAATCTTATTGAAAAAGAAAAGGTTATAGTACAGACTCTCCCTTCTTTTGATGTGGTTTCAAAGTTTAAAAATCGACTGTTATTTATAGTTAGTTTCCATACTATGGTTGAATCATACATCACAGTGATAAAAAGAGTAAAAAAATTTGTTTCCATATCAGTCGCCAACGATTATCGACTTTTGCCAAAGTGTATAAAAGATAATTTCAAGTTTGTGATTCAACATTGATCTATTAAAATAAGTATACTGCAAAAAGAATAAAAAGAAAAACGGAAACTAGAGTGAGTTTGAAACCCCTGCCAGAACTTCCACTTTATACGGGGACGCTTTTCTGAAATGGTTACAGCCGAGAAACAACATGCAATTTTTATGTGTCAAACACATTGCCTAAAATTGGTCAATTACATTCATTTAGATCCATCAGTTACGTAACAGTTTTATCTGTCTTCAAAAAACAGGAGTAGTGTGGCCTTTCATATTTTACTTTGCTCTATGTTGTCGTTAATGTCTTTTTAACACACACGCATTACAAAAATAATGTTGTAAACCATATAAAAACATAAGGAAAGTGAAATGTTTATTATACCTAGCTGTGACAATAATGTTTTTAGGATGTCATTTTTAAATATATAATGTGTAAATGAAAAGCTCTAAAGTCAAAATGTTGCATTTACTTGTAACTATTCATGCAGCTAAGTAAGAGTCCCTCTTTTATCTCAAAATTAATTAGTTTTTCTGTAAGACATGAATGCCACAGGCAGATTTGTGGTTGTTTTCTTTTTGAAAACAAAAGTCATTTCAGCCGTTTGTTGTTTTATGAAATACATTTAAAATGTTTCCTTGACCTGGACTGCTGATTGATTGTATATATGTATGGTTTAAAAAAAACAGAACGCATTTCCCTTTTTTCCAGTAATTGCAATTATGGTACGAAACCTATTCTGACAGTTTGACTGAAATGTTTATGTTCTGCTTTCCTAAATGCTGAAATATCAAAGATCTTAGGTAAAACTTGACAGTTTTATTCAACGTAAAAATATGGCCTAACACACTATTTTACAGGAACTGGAAACATTGAAATCCATAGAGATTTCTAAAGCATACGAATTATCTGGCGGGGCTGAGAAGGATAAAAAAAACTCGTGCACAGGGTAGGGTCCTGCCATCCAAACATGATGCTTTCGCCTTCTGAGTGCCACTTTCTTGCGACACGGCACCATTAATGCATCAGCCTGGAATCGTGGTATCAATAAGAACGACTAGAAATTGGATGTAAGACGCAGTTTGGAAAAGAATAGTGCTGTAATTATTCTAAAAGATTAGACTACGAAACAACAAACATTTCGAACATTTTCGAAAAAAGCAAACAGGAGAGGCGTGGCTTCCAGTCTATATACCTTTTCAGTACTTAATTGTTTATTAAAAGCAACCGACAGAAACATTTAATTCCTCCAAAGCCGGCCATTGAGCGTTCAAACACAAAAAAGAGTATCACATGGGTTTGGACTCCAATGTGATTCATTTGATATACTGCATAATGTCTGTCATGAAATACTTTGGGTTGTGTTTCATTGCTATATAAGATGGGCTAATTCAACAATCCCAGATACGGAGGCGGTTATAAGTAGCATGCAAGAATGTTGTCATGTTTAAGTTTCTCGCTCATATACCCTTTTATGAATTTTATACCTTTTGTAAAACAAACAGGTGACACTTTCCTAAAAGTGAGCAACTTGAAATAGCCTTTTTTGTTCATGTCTGTTTAGTATCGTCGTCATGTATTAAGTAACTCATGCCTACCGAACAATGTGTAGAAGCTTCCATATTCCCCCAACATCAACTGTCAGCAATTTTGACATTTGCTTTGCTGATTTGTTACACTAAACTGGTGGCTTCAGTAGTAGTTAATGTACTGTACCAGAAGACACAATCGGCATCAGTTCAACACCCCCTGATATATCCTTAAGAGAACGTAACTTGAGAGCATTCTGTATGTTGAAAATTCGTTCTGTCTGCAAGTGGAAAGGTCGTCTGAATAGTATCACATCACCCAATTAGCAGATGTCGTTTATAGGTCTTAAAGACTATCATGTAATATTGTTTTCACGTTATACAAGACATAATTGCTCCCGCGTGAAAAATGTCGCAGACAGTATGTTACGTATAACTCTTAACAAGGTAAAGATGACATATATTGCCCCGTTCTCGTTTAGGTTAAAAAAAATGAATCATTGTGTTTCTTCTGGGTGATGTGTTACATACTTACCTTCAAAATCAAAAGTTACTGACACACGCTGTCTGACAATTGTAACAGCCTATGTACATCATTCTTTAATAACACGTTGTCTCCATAGACATATTACAGTTTTACCATATACTGTTAGTCATGATTTTTTCGTGACACCTTTATTTCGCGACTTTATGATGTAAACACTATCAGCGATGTAAAAACATTTTGTCTCTTATAACAACCCTTTTCTACTGATTTTATGAGCCAGCGTATATTAAATGAATAACGCAAAAGCCTATCGTGATAGTAGAGTCAAATGTGTGTTTAGTGCACCTAGCACGGAGTTGCAAGGTAAGCTTTTAAGATCCCCCAGTGTCAGTTGTCGTCCGTCGTCAGCTTATTTTCAAACAACATCTCCTCCAAAACCATTGAGCAAAATTGAACCAAACTTCACAGGGATGTTCCTCGTGTGGTCCTCATAACGTTCCTATCCATATAGCACTCTGTTTGTTATGGCAAGTTGTATCATGGCAATGAGATGAATCTACATAAGAGCAAACTAATTCATTTATGATACCTTGCTTTGTGCAAGGGGGTGGAGCTTAAAACTGTACTATATCTGAATCAGATCACAGTTTCAATAGAGTAGTATAGAAAAGTGGCTATGGAACAACTCAGATAAAGAACTGTTTGCTCGAACAATAACTTTATTGCCCAGTGGACACCAAGGGTGTTCAAATCATGACCCCGCCCGGGGATCACTTGTTCGGCATAGACTTATAGGAAAACCTTTAAAAATCCTAAACCACTAGGTCTAGAGTTTAGATACTAGAACTTATGTAACACTGTCTAGTGCGCCTCTACCAAGTTTGTTCGAAACTTAACCCTGTGATGAAACTGACGACGCCCTAGGGCCTCCATGTCTGTATAGAGAGTTATAGAATAAACTTTAAACATGTTCTGAAACTGCGTGGCCCAGAGCATAAAGATGTGTCTTGTGGTTTCCTACGAAGTTTGTAAGGGTACAAATTTACCACGCCCATGGTTAAACCTATAATAATTATAATAATGATAATAATAATAATAATCTATATAATAATAATAATAACAATGATATTGATAATAATAATAATTATTATTATTATAGTAATGATAAACGGCAAGTTTGGATTTTTTTAGCGATCACTTTATTCACTTGTTGTTCCAAGACAGTCTGTTGTCATAAACACCGAGGACTTTTTCTACAGTGACATTTTCAATAGGTATATTTTCAATTGTAAGATGTAATATAGGGTCTTGATATTTTAGCAACTTTTGTTTGGAACAGGAAAAAATAATCATACATTTAGTTTTAACTGGATTAAGTGCCATGTTATTTTTCAAACACCAGCTTTGCATAAAATCAACATTTTCTTGCAAAGTTCTTTGATTTTGTTTTCAGATCAAAACCACTTTTATGTAATGTTGAGTCGTCTGCGTATAGATCTGCTTTAATCTCCGAGATTATCAAAGCTAAGTCATCAATGTAGAACAGAAATAAAAGAGGGCCAAGTATCGAACCTTGAGGCACCCTGAAGTAACATATATTATCAGAGGACATACTTCCACATTTAATTAGCTGCTGTCTCTTAGAAAGATATGATTTGAAGAAAAGTATAGTATTATCAGTGAAATGGTACATCGTTAACTTTTGTAATAAAAATAGTATGGTCAACTAAATGAAACGCTTTGCGTAGGTCTAAAAATACAGCTCCAACATATTTGCCAGAATCTCTATCTTTAAGCCAGGTGTCAATAAAATGAATAAGAGCTGTTTGACAGGAATAGTTTGGGCGGAAACCAGATTAATTTTCATGAATAATATTAGATGTTTAAAAGTATTTCTGAATTTGTGTAGCAATATCTCTTTCAAATATGTTTCAGATAGTTGGTAATATGGAGATGGGCATGTAAGTGTTCTTATATATTATTATGTTAAATAACGGGAGAACCATTGGGCCATGGAAGTATATATTACATGGAATAGCGACCGCGTTAAATCTTGTTCTTTCACTTTGACCCCAACAAGATGTTATCAATCGTTGTCACGTGGACGTTTTTGTGTGTTAATAAAGCGTCTACATGTTGCCGGTTAAACAACAATCGTTGAATTATAATTCTGTGATATAATTTAGCGTTATTTGAATTAAGTTTGACCCAAACGAGAAAAAAATAATTGTTTAATTTGATTACCTACGTGTTTTGTTTTCTTATATATAAGTTATATGTGCATTCTGTACTGTTTCAGTTTGTCCTAAACTTGAGAACAGGGTCTAGAATGTAACTTCCTCCATTCTGACAAGCGGTGTATGAAAAAATCATTTCTCGAAAACTGTCTGTTTGTTCACTTTAAAATTTAAACTTGTTCCGTAAGAAAGATAGCTTTTTGTGACAGCACAGTTTTTTTCTTTCAACCTTCATAAATGTATTTAGAAGAATGCAAAGTACCAATGCTAGTTTTAACTGTCCGTAAATAATTTTATCCGAAATTCGTGCAACTACGTCGGTCAGTTTAACGGCACAATAATCCGTTTGAGACTATTCAAAATGTGATAATGCGAATTTAAAAAATAAACAAACGTAACATAATTTTCTACAGCTGTTTTGTGATCTTAATGTAACCGTTTTCATTTGGTTTGATACCATTTGAAAATTGAATCGACACAACAAAATGGCGGCCAGCACATGGGTTTACAAGATATTTGAAATTCGCGAAGGCTCTAGTGAAAAAACGAGACCTTATTCATAAATGTCTTAAAGTCCGTGATTGGGCATATGATCCTCATACTTAATTGACTGGAAGATCTTAACCAGCAGGTGACCTCTGTTAACATTTAGGTCAAATGTCAAGGTCAGATATACAGTGCAACCTCTAAGGAGCGAACATTCTTGTGAACACATAAACGTGTTTGTTGTAGAAAGGTATTGTTCTGAGGTGGTTGATTCCTTGCATAATTGACACAACTGGAAAGAAAATGTGTGTCTTATTAGGGAGGTTTTTGCCTTAGGGAGATGTTGTTTGGGAAGGTTGGACTGACACAAATGTTTACATATGATAACTGGTTTTGTGTGCGCTGTCGAGAGGAAATTTACCCATAAATCTACGGGCTGATTGACAGGTGGTCACGAAATGGAGTCAGCCTTGTTAGCTCATACGGTAGAGCAAGACTTGTAATCTCGAAGTAGCAGGTTCGATTCCCGGGGCTGACCAACTTAAATTAC
>JAUMHA010381273.1:0-10758 GCA_032359765.1 Saxidomus gigantea
TGCATAGAAAAATAATTGTACATGTACTGTAATTTATTTAGAATTTCTACATACCAACTTTCATTTTTTATTAAAAACAACTTATTTCTGTGTTTTTTAAAGTATGTTTGAATTTTCGCTTTCGTTAGTATTGGACCTTTAAATTTATCAAATGTTTTTTCACATTAAATCGTTGCGACATGTTCTAGACCAGCACAATTGTCAAACTCGAACTTGTTTTCGCAAATCAGTTAAGAGAACAACAGCTTATATCTCCTTCGCCACACATCTCTAATTTCGTCTCTAGTTTTGCCGCTCTGCGCCAATGCTTGTACATCAGGCAAGAGAACATGAAATTTATTTTCTTTAATATCTTTAAATAATTTGTTTTGTGATAGTAGTCGAACTAGTTCCGCCTTAGACATGCCTGGTTTTCTTGTCGCATCGTGTATACAAACGGAAACCAGCTTCAGACTTTCTAATTCATCCCTTTTCTCTCCAAACCGTCTGAACATGTTCGGTGTCTTGTACATTATGATCATAGCTTCACGAAACTTGCTGATTCTCAGAAGAATTCTTCCTTCTTCATGTCGAAGATCACTCAAGAGACTGGTCAGTTGTTTTCTCTGTTGCATGTCCAGTCTTCCCGCTAGCAAGTTCCTTTCAGGGATCATGTAACTTGGGAGGTTGTTCGCACCGACGCACATAGATAGAAATGCAATGCATTCAAATAATCTGTCCAGTGTCAGGCCCCGTGTAAACATAATTTTACCTTTTGTTTCACATATCCATAAAACAACGTTTTTCATAATGTAAGAAGTCAGTTCTTTGCAAACTGGTTTCAATACTGACTTACAAATCTGTTTCAAAATTATGTAAACTTTCAATTGGGTTTCATTTAAATCCCGCAATAGGCGCAATTCTGCCAACGAGTAACATATTCTCCATTCTCTGTACATGTCAATAGATCCCTTGCACCCTATTGGAACAACATGTCCATCAAGCAGAGATATTTCATGTATGGTCTCAGAAGTGGGCCATCGATTATAGCGAGATCTAGATACTCAGCGTTCTATAATATCTGGACAATCAGCTTTGAAGCATTTTACTATATCATAACTTTCATACTTGTTACTGTAGGGTGTAGATGGTCCACTTTTTGCTTCAGGCTGAGATCCATCTGGAAACATATTAGCTGCTTCTACTTCGTCAAGGAAGAATGCACTTGACAAATACATTGAACATGTCTCTGACTCAAATAGGGACGATCTAATCTCTTTTATATGATGATTCCCATGACATTCCACCAATTTCAGCCTAGTATACCCAGGTGCAGTTGTTTGTCTCTCAGTCTGGAATAAAGTTATGTTCTTCCGGCTGATGTAGTGTTGTGGATTGTCAGCACAGGCAACGCCTTGTATAACATTCATCGCGTCCATGTCACTCTCTAAACATATTGTTGTTCCTTCACCTCTACCACCTATGGTGACACGTTTGCAGCATGCATATTTATCATTAACTCGTTTATCACATTCAGAATACATATGCTGTCTGCATTTGATCTGATCATAACTATACCCTAGACGATCCATCAGTTCGGTTACATAAAGCGACACTTCCTTTGAGAGAGCCATTCTGTGGTAGTTAAACGCTATTAAAACTGGCCTCACAATCAGGGAACCATTTTGTATTGTCGTGTGTCCATTCCGATACTAACGATACTAACTAATCGTTCCGCAAAATGTGTTTAAACATATTTCACAAAGAAATTAATGTTGTCAGCTAAGTATTTAGTATCCTGAAATGATAGCGTGTGTATGCTATCTACCAGAAATACTAAACCAATTAGCAAATAGAATGTATACTGTTAATTTCAAGTACTTCTGAACGAGGTCTTTCGATTAATTTATTTCCCTAGAAATTTGTAACGCTTTTCATAAGTATTTCTAGAATGTAAGTATTAGTAAAACCCCCTACATGTTTATGTCTTATTCAGAAAGTCAACAAAATATCAGTAATAACGAGATACATGTATTTGATAAAGCCATAAAGAATACTAGTAAAAGTAACAAGTTGGCTGATTAAAAAGCATCCAATGGACTATGCCCGTGAACATAACAAGATAGCCCTATAACATAACGTGTTTGGCATTCAAACCATTTATTCAGCTTGAATGCAGATTCTTTCCTATTTGTTTAGAAAAGTTGATGCTGGGAGAATAATTATTTCTTTTGATGAAATGAAGATTAAAACTGAACATACTGTAACAGGACCATTGACCTTCAGCAAAATGTACAGACAAACGGACGGAAATGTATATAGGTCCATCATGTAGATTAGAAAATGTTGGTACTGGTACTGTTTTATATAGACTGTTCCGTTATCAATCAATTGAAACCCGCAATACTGCCAGTCCAGGGATTGCAGGTTCGATCACCCGCTCCTCCACTAAAATAACTAATGGTCTTTCAGATGAGACCTAAATCCGAGGTCCGATATATCGGTGCTGTACACCGGGCATGTTAAAGAACCAGAAGGTGTCTCTGGAACGGGACGCTTTCTGTATTTGCAATATCCCCCGAAACCTGAAATAACTAAATTCTTCTGTGGGCGTTGGTAATATGGATTATTCAGTATCAACAATAAAATTTTAAAACACATACATGCCAGTCACGTGGCTGTCCGCCTGTAAGTGTCTGCAATATCTGCAAGTCGACAACTATCAATACTACCGTAATCCAAAACTAGGAAAACTGAATAATAGACGTGTACAACTACAGAACCGTATTGTTGTATATATATTTATGTAAAACAGAATTTCTGAGCTGCACAGTAAATTTAAACTCATAAATGACAGGCAGAGCTAGATGTTGTATAGTCTGGTTCCCTGTCGTAAAGGCATGCCAGTATGGGTAGGGGCAGGTAACACCAGACTGTTATTACAGTTGCCAAAGTAAACAAACAACATAAATTACATTCGCTTGTACCAATAATTTGGTAATAAAGCACTTTCTTTTCATGACTTCTCAGATAATTGTTTGGGTACTTTCTGGTCTTCAATGGCGTTATTGCATTTTTCCCTTCGACACTTATCCATGCCCACAAACTGTGAATAGTTTTGTTCCAAATTGTCATTTAGCATCAGAAAAGTTTATTTTAATTTGACTGTAAATTATAAAAATGTGACACTGAAATAGCAAATGTTTTGCTGATATGTATCAAACCTATACATTGGAGGGTCCATGGTACATGAAGTAAAGCCTCAGTTCAAATCAAAGTTTATCATACACATAATTATGCGATGTTTTTCAAGAAAGTTTAGCATTGCTGAAACAAACCAGGACACCTTTGCTTTCAATCAATGTACAAGTATCAAATCGGTGTTTATGTTATCATGGTAAATGTTGCTTGCACTAATATTACTTCATCAGAAAAAAAACAACACTTTCATACATAGGTAGGTACATCTTGATCTTGCATTTGTCCTGACGGTACTTGGATAAATGAAGGTTTGGGTTCAGCATGATTATATTATTAACCAGGCTTGACCTCCTTTCTGTATGACGTCTCAAAAATCTTGCGACATTCACTGCTCCTTTACTAATTGACCGTGTGTCACCAACTTCATACAAATGTTTTTGGGTTGAGAAGCTGTCTACAGTTATGTCCGGTCTTATATTTTGAAATACCGGCTACTACCAACTTCAATATCTGATCTGATAATGTCTGATATTCGAGTTTTAGTTCATTTTCTTAAAAGTTGTTGGCTTCTGCGAAATCAATTACATAATTTTGAGAGCAAATGATCCAGCTTTACCTGTCGTTTGCACATGGAATTTCTTAAGCATTGTTGTTCATCTCTTTTCGCTCTACATTCCCTTTTTATTATACTTTTGTAATGACTTTTGGTCAAAACCTGGCACTACCGGGAAAATGACGTCACAGGAAACAGATGGTTTGACTGTGTCTTGCGTGAATTTCGGTCTACGACAAAGTCTGCGACATAACAGCGACATGGAGTCTGCGACACCTTTCGAAAAACGGTCGTACGACAATGTCGTAGAACGAGAGCTGCGACAAAGATTTGTCTTTGACTGCGACATGTTGATAGTACGACGCCCAGGCGATCTCAATAGCTCACCTTTGAGCACTTCGTGCTCAGGTGATCTAAAAGTAAAAGCCTAGTAGCATCTTTTACCGAAATAAGAAGTGTTCTCTTTACATTTATTTATCCGATTATACGACACTGAGAAAGCAACATCTTTCATTATGGAGGCTGCCATTTTGCAACCTACACACGCCGAGTATTCCGATGTGCGTAAAAAAAGAAATGGCAAGATTGTAGCGGAAAGTGCTGTTAACTACTGAGCGGACCTAAAAATCGTTAAAAAAATTGTCACCTTGAAGGTCTAAAAAATTGTTTGAGTCGGGGCTCGAGCACTACAAACAAACAATTTTTAATTATGGCCCGGTCATGAAGCGCTCTAAGTAAGCTAAAGCAATAAAGTGTCCAAAAATCAAGATTTTACGCTCCAGTCTAAAAGTTCTCTTCCAGCATAAAAAAGAGTTGTCCTATGATGGTAATTTGGACATTGGTAATAACCACGAGTCTGGTCATGTAGCATTTTAATAATTTAAAAGAATATTAAAAATGTTACTGGGGTAAGTGTTTGACCGATTCTTTTTTTTTTTTGACACGTCCAGAGTAACGTTTGCTTTTTTTTTAATTTTCGGATCGGCGGAAATTTTATTTAAAAAAATGAACTTCTTTCAATGAGTGGCAGTGTTCGTAAAACATAGAATAAAACAATGAAAGCCTAGTAGCATCTTTTACCGAACAAGAATTGTTCTCTTTGCGTTTATTTATCAGATTATCCAACACTGAGAAAGTAGCACATGGAGGCTACCATTTTGCAACAGACACACGCCGAGTATTCCGATGTGCGTATAAAAAACGAAATGGCAAAAATGTAGCGCAAAGTTCTGTTAACTATGCAGCGGACCTAAAAATCGTAAAAAATATTGTCACCTTGAAGGTCTAAAGAATTGGTTGAGTCGGGGCTATTTTGACGGGTCGATCGAGCACTACAAACAAACATTTGTTTAATTTATGGCCTAAAATACAAATGCATCATAATTATTTGTTCCGCTATGGTTTCGTAGTGAGTCATCCTCTTTATGGGTCAATACACTGCCACATACCTTACATTACATGACTTATGTTACAAGTGATACCAGACGTTACAATTAATTAAGATCGCTTGTGTTGGCGGTCAGAAAAAGTATGACAGTTCAATTTATTCTGTTTCTATAAATGGGTGCCGACACTTGTTGTATTTAAATTCTGAAAAGAAAAGTAATATGCAATTGATGATGTATATAGGCTGTGTTTTTTGTAGTTTGTGCGCAGGTCTATAGTTCTTGAAATTGATATTGATATTTGAAATGAGTAAACTGAGCTAAACTTCTACAACTAATTTCAAATCTATAATTATCTTTATTCATAGCTTTTCTGTATCATGGAATGCTATAATCCATTTCTTTCGTGCATATTGATGCAAAAGATTACACCGATTTCCTGTTTCAATGGTTTTGGCATAATGCTGAGTGCACAATAATTTATAATTCCTTGCTTAACATATGGTATCAACAGTAGGTATTTATAATTTTTGCTTTGATGATTTATGTGTGTAATCACGTCAAGAAAATCCTTACTGAAAGTACTGAATATAATTTCGCGTTCCTACAGGAAATAAACGAATAAAGAAAAAAGAAATAAGAATAAATTGAAAGAATTATATTAACTTATGGTGAATAAAGAAAATAATCATTATTAGAAAAAGCAAAGGGTTTCTCGACTTTTCAAGAAGCTTTTATTGGTAAACTCCAAGCAATTTTAGTAAACGTGCAACGATTTAATTGTCTGTTTACTCTGTTATCTGGTTGTCTGATACATGTACCCTTAAACTACCTTTCTGAAGTAGTGAAGAGGTCAATAATAGTTGCCTACGCGCATATGTAGGACCACCGAATGTGAAGGTGGTCACAAATATGAAAATGGTCGTAAATGTGATGTAATATTACCCCAATTGTAAAACTTTCGGCAAGATGAAACTTTAAACCTAATCCTCCGTATATGTAAATGTTTCAAGTTTGACGAAAGTTCTTGCATATGATGTAAATATATTTCACATTTAAGTTAGGGTTAGTGTACGCGTTAGAATGACCATTTTCACATTTGAGGTCCTACACACATATTTTTTACCATGTTTTGATAGAGGCTTGAACGCAAACCGTTTCTTGTTTTTCTAAGTCAAACAAGTACATAATGTGTATTTAATTCAGACAAGAAATGTTTTTCTCGACGTTCGGATGACTGTAATAATCTTCTTTTTTCTTCGAATTGTCTTGTTCAATTGTAAACATGTTTTATTGTAGAAAAAAAAACATTTTGAAAAGACGTATTTAATCATCACGTCGTTAATTGTTTGTTTGGTTTGTAAAACATGCAACATTTATTTGTATCACTTCCTTCCCGTAATCAGTTCTATTGTTTGCATGCAGGCATTTAAATTGATTTATACAATAATTCGCTGATCATAGACAGTAGGATGTAATTGTAATACCTTACCAATGCGCGTGATTCATAGCACTTTAAACTAATTAGCTACATACCGAATATCATAACCGTCGGTGGATCTTCGGCATCGTATCTTTTGAATTGGCTGTATAGTTCCGGATCACACGAGAAACGGAGCCTCGAGTGTGATCCTGATCTATGCAGCCAACGAGAAAGATACGCACGCAGATCAACCGACTGTTAGAACATACCTTTTATTATATACCTTATACCGAATATCATGTTAGATTTTATATAAACGTTAATTCGTGTCATTAATGGCGTAAAATCAACATAACGCGCTATTTCGTTTCACGTTTTATATGACGTCTTGTGTCTTCCGTGTATGAACAAACAACAGTAATAAAAAGTAATTACAAAAATCTTTCTGATTTATTTAATGCGAAAGAGACATTGCATTCATTTGTCTTCAAATGCGACATTAAAAAATGTGACGACAATAAAACTAAACTTATTTTACTGCAGCAATGGGGGTCTATTTTTCAACTTTTAGCGTAGGAATATGATATGAATATGCACTTGTGTACAACTTACACGGTGGACAAATAAGATACGGCTAAATTCATCTGATACTGGATGTTGTAGTTTACTGCACAAATACTAAAGAAAATTTAGATAAACATTAGTAGGTATATAATAAAAACATATACTGAGAAAGAGATGACTTTATATAATCACAATAGATAGGAAATAGTACGCCTAAAATGACGACATGAGCTTACGGAGATCGAACATATAAATTGAAGGCATAAGCTTATGGAAATCATAGACCTTAAATGTAACCACATTAAGGTTACGGAAAACGGTAATTTTCTTGTAATGACCAATGTGTCCTTTAAAGTTTGTGAATATATGAAAATATCCTCTAATTTTTATGACTTTTCAATTCTTATGTTTCTCTTATTAAATATTCTTTGTAAATATTGTTCAAAGCGTCTATATATCAGTTGCAAAGAACAGTGTTGTCGGTTGAAAGGTATAAAAAAACATGCAATACGAAAAAATATATATTACAAACAAAAACTGTAAATTTACTTTGTCTTAATAAATATATAGCCTGATGCATCTATGGCCAGTTTAACGTTACTCGTCATGCGGAAGCGACACATTTGCACGTAATGTTGTGTGATTAAACTAACCGTTCAATAATGCATTCGTTAAGCCAATATCATGAGTGTATTTTATCGCACCGGCAAAATTGAATTCAATTCAACAGACTGTTGAACGTGCGCAAAGATTTATCAGACGTGTCAATTATTCTGAAATGGTTTTAAAACACCGGAGGGTTGATTATAAATACCGTTAAACATGATTTTATATTCAGCATTGTGATAGATACCCCAGGATAGCTTATTTATAGCTGCCACACACTCTTAGCTGTCAAAATTACAACCAAAGCCATTTAGAAGGTTTAGTTATATATACCCAAGTGCATTGTATCAGTTACAATTTTACTAATGTATCTGGAATGGCTACTATATACCTAATGCCATTAGCGTCACGGTTCTTATATTATGTTCTTCTTTTCATTGCAGTTCCATTATTTCTCTGAATGGGCTCACTGTGTAGAAAAGAAAATTAGCTGTGTGAATCCAAACATGGTTGCACGGGGACAAAAGACTGAAAGGAATTTACGATCCCGACGCATGAACAACTGCAAGTCAAATTACGCTTCAGACAAATCCACATGGCTGTTATAAATGACAGAACTTTCTTAACGTCAAATTATGGGACCCGACTGTCTTCCTTAAATGGTGAGTGATGAGTTCGAAACTTAAAAAAACGGTTTAAATCAATACCCTGGAGGCACCATTTCGGCTGTCGGTGTTCTTAATATTTTGTCTCTGTTCTTATTTAATAATTGATATTTTGTGATTAAAAAACACATCACATACTCTGAAAAAGCACTGTAGTCAAATTAAGTGTACCACATTACCACTTAATAAGTAGACCGGCCTCTTTAATATAACAGTAGACAAGTGTTAAGTTAACGTTATTGCTTATTCTGGCATAAAATGTGCTGTTTTACCCATTTTGCCAGTGTTTTAACAGGAGGCAAACCGTGTGTTTACGGGGAGATTCACGCGCTGTTATAACCCGTTTTCATTTATGTACATTACAGGGCCATTGTAAACAATGGACGTGTCTTCCAAGTCTCTCTTCAAGCACGACGTCAATAGTGCCGGGCTTAAACCTCTGGCGGCGTCATAAATATGACGTAAACAACACAGATGTTTTCCCGCGCATTTTTGAACGTCGTACCAGTTAGAGCGTTTCGTTCTTATCTTTATGATTTTTTTTATGCTAGAATAGCGTTAACGAACGTTTGTTCGTGTTATAACACCTGCAGAAACCATCGGAATATGTTGGTTACCTCGCCCTAACGGGCTCGGGCACCAACCATCCCTCGGGATTCTGCAGGTGTTATAACACGATAATACGTGCGTAAACCCTACATTCTAGCATAAAATGTGCTATTTTGCCCATTTGCCGGTGTTTTAATAGGAGAAAAAACGTGTGTTGACGCCGCTATAACGCGTTTTCATTTATGCACAGTACAGGGCCATTGTAAACGATGGGCCTGTCTCTCAAGTCTTACATCATGTACGACGTCAACAGTGCCGGGCTAGAAAATCGCTGGTAACGTTAACCACACAGACGTTGTTCCACGGATTATTGAACGTCGTACCAGTAACAGCGTTTCATTTTTATTTGTATAATTTTTAATGCTATATATGCTAGAATAGCGTTAACGAACGTTTTTCTTTTTCGTGTTTTAACACGAAAAAACGTGCGTTAACCCTACATTTGTATAATACTAAAACGTTATGAGAAACAGAGTCTCTGCTCTGTCCAGACCAATCCCTATCAAGTAGTGTCTCCGGTGTTTTGACGACACTAAAATTTTGTTCATATTACACTGATGTGCATGTCTTCATATAAGACCAACGATTCGCTCGAAAATTGTTCTTGTGAAATTTATAAAGCTTTCCACACTATTTACAACAAACTGCAATCACATTTATATTCAAATAAGTCTTTTTCTATCAGAAAAAAAAAATTAATGTAATCTGAATATTTCATTTGGCTTAGCCAGACTGGTTATGAAATATAAATCAAACATTTTCTGTGAATGTCTCTAGGTGATTCATGATCTCAAATTACTGAAGAAATCACTTAATTTTTACAAACAAAATCATAAAGATGCTGTAACTGCGTAATAAACTGCAATTATTTTATGTTTGTCTGAAAACCAGTTTAGTCTTACAAGCAGTTTCAAAACCCACATGTTTAATTAAATCAAATCAAATGTAACAGAAATCTTTGCAATCAGACCATTCTTGTCTTACTTTCTATAACATTTAAAAAAAAACATTTAAATGGTTGGTATCCGCTTCAGAACTCAAAAGATGTTAGTTTTATGTGCGAAATGTTGCACGCCAATTTAACATTATAAGCATTTTGAGGCAGTAAACATATCACAATGCGTTCAAGTGCCATTAATCAAAAACTGTGAAGTGCTAAATCAAAGAGCTAAAAGCATAAGTAGGCAATTAAATAACCGTACAAAAATGACAAAAAACTATTCTAGAAATAGTATTCTGAGACTTTTGGGATGAATCTAATATACTGATGTTTAAACAATTTGTATGCAGAAAACAGTTAACATACATCAAATAATGAATAACATAACAAAGGTTTACATAATAAACAATATACTATTTAAGACAATATACTTATTCTTAAAAACGATTTACTTAGTTTTAATAAAGACAACTATTCTAGCAAAATGTGTCATAATGATTGATTCCAAATACGTTTGTTGCAGTTACCAAAGAATGAAGGGCCAAGCCATATCGCAAAGGTTGATCATAGCAGTCCATGCTTAGATG
Source organism: Saxidomus gigantea (assembly GCA_032359765.1). Taxonomy (NCBI): domain Eukaryota; kingdom Metazoa; phylum Mollusca; class Bivalvia; order Venerida; family Veneridae; genus Saxidomus; species Saxidomus gigantea. The sequence goes on from JAUMHA010381273.1 coordinate 10,513, forward strand.
ATATTAAACGCTTTGGGGTGGACCAAACACATATGAAACTGTGGTTGTTTCAATAAAAAAAACACTACCCGATATAGCAAGATACCATTGGATCAGCTGGACTTTCGTTTTAAAATTGACCTGTTTCTTGAAAGACATTCGCATCGCGCAACCTACAATCATTAAGAAAACAGTTATGGGATAAAAATGTATGCAGTATGTTAGCATATACAGCAAATATATAATAATCTTCGTGAACATCTGACC
>JAUMHA010381284.1:0-12470 GCA_032359765.1 Saxidomus gigantea
TTTGCAAGGTATTCTGTTACTACGAACTTCCTCAGTTTATAAAGAAGTCTTTCGGGGGTATTAATCACATTTAGTGATAGCTCTAGTTAAACTTTTGTTGATCTTAACATAATTTATTAGTGTATGGTAACGCTTTCGCCAAATTGGACAGTAAAGAACAACACATTTACAATATTACAGACACATACAAAACACAAAACAAACACATAACACAGTAGTTGGTTGAATACGAGGTCACTGTCTCGGAACGGTAAGTTATCCGATATATAAGTAACTCAGAGTTAATAATAATTTTCTGCTGATCTGAAGCTCGAAAACATAACTATGCGTTTGTTTTGACTGTAAATGCAGAACCAAGTCATTTTGTTAAGTAACGAATTTGCTATTCTCAATCAAATCGTTTTTGTTCTTAATTTGCCTGAAGTAGGTCATATGTGGCCTTATCGTCCCTGGTACATTGCGAAAGATCCGAATACTGATGTGGAGAGCCCTCTTCAGTCACTTGTTGATCGTCAGTCTTGTCTTGTCTGAGTTGTTTTCTCTGTTTTCCTTTGACATCGGAATTATAAGCTATGTTGACATAAGTTCTGAAGATAGAACTATTATTACTAAAAATTGGGTCAAAAATAATTGACCTAATACATGTAATCTCAGTTTTAAGATAAAAAGGAATAAACACTCACTAAAATGCTAATTTTGTTTGACTCCCTAATTTAAAATGTTTAAGACTGCGTTTTAGAAAAGAAAAACAAATGGTAAATAATCTGTCATTTTATTTCGATTTCATAAATGTCAGTGCATCCCAGACAACTTGTACATTATGCCATAGGTCTATGTAAGCCTTACTACTAAATTTGTAAAGCATTAAAACAACTTAACAACGTAAGCTTTACGTCAAGAAAATTAATACACTTACCGATGTTCGTTTGAATTGTTCGACGATTCTGTGCATGGAAGATAATATCGTTAATAATGAATAAAATTACACGCTGTAGAAATATAAATATTTCAAATTAGAATATTCGAGAGCAAAAACTTGTCATGAAAATGTAAAACAAATGTCATTGTTGAAGGTTTGCCGTTCAAAATGATATTTTTTGTTACATCTATAAAAAGACCTTTGGCATGAAATTATCATATACATTACATAGTGTAGTGCCTTTCTATTAAACTATTGAAGCACCTTTTCAACAAGTTTGCTTGCTCTTAGTGATGATTAAGCATATTCGAGAAAAAGTAATACATAATTTGCAAAGTATTTAATAATTAATCTTTTGGACAATACTAAACATGTTTACACTTACCAGTCAGTCATTCAGTTCTTTTATATACGTGTAGTCTATGCAAGTCTACAAACTATTTACATGTAGGACTTTAAACACCAACAAAATAGTTGTTTTACCTTTGTTTATTGTCTTTTGTCGTTTGTACAGAATGGTCAGATACGACCCATAAATTAAAGAGACGATACACACTGATCCAAGGGTAAGACCAACTACTAATGCCGTATTGTCTGATTCCTCTTTTTTATTGTCTCTATTGGTAACTAAAACATAAGAAACAAACAATATTGTAACATTTGCAGCACTTAAAACTCAATTTCGTAATATCATCCAAGGTGAATCACGAAAACTGTTTGCCTTTGGGCTTGAAATCAGTATTTACGGATACATTAAAAATGCTTCATACGTCATCCATAACCGCAGAAGATCATATTTCTTTATTGTTTCAGTGCCTCATTTCGGGAATGATAATGATCTACGTCCATCTGTGCATACGTTACAATTCTTGTCCGGGCTAGCTAATATTTACGGACTGGACAAATACAATGTGTCTCTTTAAAGGGGGAGGGACCATGATGTACCATTATATAAATATCGCATGCACTTGAGGGTGCTATCACCCTCAAGTGCATGTGATATTTATTTTATTATACCGAAAAACTACGAATTAAGAAATTGACAAGAGGAAATTTTATTGGGAACCCAATAATCTATTTTTGGACTTACAGGGGTGTAACATCATGATGTTACATGGGTACATCATTCTTTGAGAGGAAATTTTATTGGGAACCCAATAATCTATTTTTAGACTTACAGGGTGTAACATTATGATGTTACATGGGTAGATGTTACATGGGTAACATCATTTTTTTGTTCACCGATGCGGTATGGGAATTTTATATAGGGAAAAGCACGTGAGGTATAATAATACTAAATGATTATATGATCGAGGTCGTACCATATATACCTTGAACAAGGATGGCGGACCATAAGCAAATTTAACAACAACAACATTATATGATTTCTGGATGTTATTTTGTAACAAGAAACAATTCTCTATTTGTCATCACCGATATTTTAAACAAAGAAGCTAGGTACGCCTTCTATATAATCTTGGTTTTCCACTGCTTCAATATTTTACATTTGCAGTTTCGATCTAAAGTAGACTTTATCACAATGACGATTAGGAAACATCTGAGGGATTAGAATGCTCACTTTGATGTCAGTAGATTACATCGTGCGCTGATGAAAGTAATGTTAGACAACTATTACAATTATTTAAAAATATAGGCAAAGATGCAAAAGTTTGAGTTGTTTGAAGAAATCATTTAGTTATATTTTAAGAAGTATTATACAGCTATTTACCCGCTCTACGCAACAATAGTGAAAATATTTCTGTGACAGTGCTAAACAATATCAGAAAAAATACATGATTTAAAAATAGGTCTTTAGCAGATCTTTCTCAAACAAATAGTTTTAACCATTTATCAACCTTCAGGCTATTCACTATTATCCAGATTCATGATATTGAAATAAATCAATTACTGAAAGTGCCGATCACACGAAAGGAGTATACATATCAATTATTATACTTACCGTCTCTTGTTAGAAATAGATACTGTTCATACGAGCCAAGGCTGTTAGTCACAATTACTCGATACTGACTATAGTCTGTCGATGATACGTTCCAAATTGTCAAATTTGACTGCAATCCTGACGATGATATATGAAAGTCTTCGTTACTCAACAAGGGTGTCCATCTTATTCCATTTTCTTTGTGCCAAGAAAACCCTTTTGGGCCAGGCTCCGGATAAGCAAGTGCCGTAAAGCTGAGTGTTACAGGGACGTACAACTTACTTGTGATGTTCTGTCTTAAATGTCGGAGTGGACGCGGAGAACCTTAAATATACAGACCTTTAATCTTGAAAAGCATACTTTTGATGAAGATACAAAACAGAAAACATGATGAACATGTTTTGCAAATATGAGTGTACTTTAGGTACTTCTTATCTACACAGAGCGCTTGATTTCATTTTGACACATTTTCGTTAAAAACATTTTCTTGTCCATCAAATGATAGTGCCTCTTGTTATTTGTATACAATATATTTGATATTTGAACAGAACTTATGAGGGTTCATCATTATACTTGTGTTATACATGCTGGGAACAACTAGCGTGCGAGTTTAATAACCTTTTTTATTATTAGCTCACCTGAGCACGGAGTGCCCAATGTGAGCTATTGTGATCGCTTGATGTCCGTCGTCTGTCTGTCGTCCACATTTAACATTTTTTATACAATAGAGGCTACATTCTTCATTGGATCGTAATGAAAATTCATTACAATGAAATCTAAGTCGGGGTCGAATATGGGTCATCTTGGAAAAAAAACTAGGTTACCAGGTCAATCATAGGAAAACCTTGTGTATGCAATACAGGCTGCATTTTTCATTTTTTTTTCTTGAAACTTTGTTACAATGAGTATTTTGATGAAATCAAGGTCGAGTTCGAAAACGGGTCATCTGGGATGAGATTAAAAAAAACTAAGTCACTAGGTCAAATCATAGAATATTCTTGTATATACAACAGAAGCTGCATTTTTCATTTGATCTGCGAGAAACTTTGTCAGAATTTGTGTCTTGATAAAATTTAGGTCGATTACGAAAATGGATCACATCGGGTCAAAGCAAAGGAAAACATTGTTCATACTCTGAGAGCCACATTTTTTAAATAGTAGTTATTTTAAGATAGATAGTACAAAATGTACAACATTTTACAAACAAACATTAAACAATAATATACACATAAGGTATCAGTTGTATTAAAATTTGTAGACAAGTCTTTGAAGGCTTATATGAATACAGCTCCTATAATATTTGTTCAGATGGGATTCTTTGTGTGTTATCTAGCAAATGTTTAAAGAAAGAGGGGTTAATGCTTGATGCTCATATAACTGAAAGTTTTAGTCATACAGTACTTTGATCTCATGCATACACTGTTGTCATAACCTAGGTCTGTGATACTATACGAATGTGATTCCATTGATTAATTTGAAGTAAATAATCATGCTGTGCCATCAATGTCAAGGACCACAATGGAACTAAGGGAGAATCCTTTTCCCCTTTTTGTGTTATCCTCGATATTGATGTTCATAAAATGGTTTATAAACTTGTGTATACATTTACATGTAATGATCTGTATATGCATGCATCATGTTTGTTTTAAAGACGATCGCTATATGTTATGTTATATTAATAGGATATAAAGGGTCGGTTGTGCTCGACCGACCCCAGCATCTCTCCCTTGATGATGTGAATGTTTGTTTTTGTGTCTAAATAGGAGATTTTTATTAGGATATTCGACCCTCCTTTTTCGTTCAAAAGTTTATAATTTTTAGTGCCAAAGAAAGAGAGCAGCAGTGGCAAATTCTGCCTAGATAGCTACTCCCTAGTGAAGGGAAATATAATTGGACTCGCAATCGCAGAATCCTTTTGGTAAAATTTGAATTTTTTGTTTACTATTGCATATTTTTGTATTTTTGGTTTATATTGTGATTAAAGAAAAAAATAGTGCTGCAAACCTCCGGTCTAGAACAACGAAGGAGGAGAGTCGTGAATCCCATCCCACCAACACTCACACGGCGCCAAAACAAGCGGCCCCCACACCCGTTGCCCAACCACCAGCGTAGCCTACCACTAGAGTCCGTAAACTTCATCACACCACATTTCGTGCAGGAAACGAAAAACCAGTTATCGTCATATGCCTCCCTGACTTGAATGGGGTGTTATTTCCCATTAATGAAAATGTACATTACTTACCATTATTTCAACAGCCTGTTGGTCTAAAGGAGGTATTTAAAACAATATTATGACATTACTTAATTGTATTTTCTATATGGTATAAATTTTTTATTATTACTTATTAAACAATACTTATGAATTATAACATATGTTGGCATGTATATTGTATTGTTTATTGGTGACTAACTCGAACATAGTTGAGCTTTTACCGCTATTTCAACAGCCGAATGTCCTATCTTTATTATAAATATTATGGGAGAAAACTTGTTATATATTTTTTGTTAATTATTTTGATTATAATTTTTGGAAAGGTGTGTTGTGAGTGAGGTGTTATTTCATAATAAAGTGAGTTTACACTTTTCACTATTTCAGCTGCCTTATTGTTCGGAACCACCTTATTTCCTTATTTCCTAACTCAAGAGATCCACCTATACCGGAGAGACAGATCCAACTCCTCAGAGTAGAGTTTGACACTTGTGATCGTTTGTAGTCAAGTCGGGAGTGGTGGGGAGTTAGTGTTACTTACTCCCCGTTCGTTAATTGTATCTAAACTCTAGGCTTGTGAGCAAAGAAGAGTTAGAAGTGGATACAAGGGAGTCCGGGATCGATACCCTACCTCTTCTCGAATAGACCCATTGGTTCTAGACGATCGCTACAGTTTAGTTCTTGGTTATATATTAAATAGTATTATTTTTTAATGTTGTTTAGTTAAATGTGACAAACTATTACTTGTTGTTTTTTTTAAACAATATACAAAAGGAGTATCTTACGCAGTTATATCACTATAACATATTTTATACATATAACTATAGCAAAACTCAAGATAATGTATTACCTCCCTTTAAAAGCACCGAAAAAGGTCAGTATTTAACAAGGGTTGGCATTTAAACCGTGTTTAGTCAGCCCGGTTAGCTCAATTGGTAGAGCACGAGACTTGTAATCTCGGGGTAGTGGGTTCGATTCCCAGGGCTGACCAACTGAAATTACTAACAGTCTTTCGGATGAGACTAAAACCGAGGTCCCATGTGTGGATGCTATACACATGGCATGTATAAGAACCAGGGGTGTCTCTGGAATTGGGACGCTTTCTTATCTTGCACTATCCTCCGAAACCTAAAATAACTAACCTCTTCCGGGGGCGTTGGTCATATGGGAAACCGGTACCAACGATAAAGCCCTAATATACATACAGACCATGTTAAATGCTTTTAGAAGGATACATTTTTGTTACATATTTTTTGTGTGTGTTTTACTACGCACAATTTATCCGGTTAAAGTTTCACTGAGCCATCTGTATTATGTCAGTGGCATTATGCACATGGCCTCCCCTCCACCACCACCCTCCAACCCGCGACAACAGCTCATTTTTCCCAATAACAAGGCTGGTGACCTATCATTTTAAATTAGTTTTCAAGAAAGTGATGTTTGAACGTTTCTTCTGCAAAATATCCGGAAATTTTCATTGCTTGAACATGAAGAAAAAAAATTGGTAAATGACTACAAATTTTACGTATTTCTTTACAGAAACTAGTTTCTCTTTATGGTATATTTTCAGTGTAAATACATTTTAAAATCTTAATTCATGTAGTTTCATGAAATACAATCAATGGCTTAACATTTGAAATAAAAAATAAATGGTGAATTGCCAGATTTAGAGTTTTATTATTGATTACAAGAGATAGGTTTCACTTTCACTGCTTTCGAGGGTATACTTCAAAAAGTGTCCATTACTTATAAAAAAGGCTGGTGACCCAACTTTTTTTATTTCATATTCTGACTTATCAGGTAATACCTTAACAACAGACACAATTTCATAAAAGTCTAATTGGTTGAAAAAAAAAATGATGAAACTGTAGCGATCGTCTTTAACAATGTTTGTACAACTGTGATATACTGAAACTATCTATCTATCTATCTATCTATCTATCTATCTATCTATCTATCTAAAAGAGAGAAATGTTACTGCGGAAAGCGTAAAGAGCAAAGTAAAAAATGAAAAAAAAAAAGATAATGCTGCTACTTCTGACACATTTCACCCATTATCATCCTGAAAATTTGTTATAATGATTGCTTTGATGATCTCTATGCCAGCTGGGTTCGTTACTGGGTCAGAAGGGTCAAAACTAGGTCACATGGTCAAATAATAGGAAAACGTATTTAAACCTCTAGATGCCATATTTCATACCCAATTTGCATGCAAATTGGTAAAATTGTTTGTCTTGGGTCACCTGGGGTCAATAACTAGGTAACCAATGCAAATACATTGAAAAAGAAAACGTTTGTAATCACAATAGAGGCCATATTTTGCATTCATCATGAAAATGTATACAATATTTTTCTCCATGAGCTTGGTCACTCAGGTGAGCGATATAGGGCCATCATTGTCCTCTTGTGTACTTTTATGCTGAATATGAACAAAATGACGCTCTGTTACCAAACAACAATAAATAATCTTGAAATTTGTCAGAAGGCTAGCGTAAGCCTTCTATTTTACCATGTACATTTTCTTTATTGCATATGATTTATCTGGTACTCATAATAGACTCAATTCAATATTGTTGTAATGTCATTTATATGAGAAGAAATTTCAGTTACCGTCCGCCATCTTGATTTGAAAAGCCCAAGACTTTCCATACGAATGCATGATAGTACTTTGAAATGTGAAGAAACCATCTTGATATACAGTCCTAAAATGTTTTCTCTTTCATATTCCTTTTCTCAATCAATACTTCATTGATATACGTACCAATACTTTTCATAACCGTTATTTGCGTGCTATAAAACATCGAACAATTTAAAAATGAAACTTGTTATACATCTAGATCTACTTGAAATTTATTATAATTTCCTTTTCATTTTAAAACCATAGTTTATGTTATTTGCAATAAATGGCAAAAGTTTCAACATATAAACCTCATTAAAACGATGTTTTTAAACAAATACATTTGAAAAATAGTCCGTACACTTAATCGTTAGGACCGCCCTCCCTTGCCAATGTTCAGTATGATACCGTGCCAACGTGCAGTACCGTAGAATACTTAACGAACTCTCCAAGGCAAAGTGAGCGGGACATTTGAAAGTATATAATAAAATGAAATACTTACATCTAACAAATAAATCAACGTTCTTGCTGGTTGTTTGTCCGTAGACGCTCGTTCCTGTACATGTATAAACACCAGCGTGAGAACATTCAACATTGCTCCGCAAGTAGGAAAGAGATTTTGCTTCAGAGGCTTCCTTCAGTATTTGACCTTTGAATTTTATCGTAATGGTTGAAGGTTTACTGCCATCAACCAAACATGTAAGGTTTACACTAACATCTTGTTCGTCAACAGTTGCGAAGCTTTGATCAGAATATCCTTCGACATAAAATGTTATCGTCTGATCTGAAATGTTACGACAGAGTGCAAGCAAAAAACGCATGGCGTTTCCCATTCAAAATTAACCGACGTATAAATATGAACTTTTGTGTGGTAAAGTATTGTGCAACAAAACTGAACTGGCACTTATATCACAATATTTCGTATGCGGTCAGTAATCTTCGGATGAAAATATAACATGTGATTGAGATAAAAATCAATTTTGTATTGTATCAGATAACGTATTCTTGCATACCAGATTGTGATATCTGCAGCTTTTACCAGTGCTGGAAAATCTCAGCTTACAGCCCCTGGTATAAGACGACTTAATTACGTCACAACGAACTACTTTTATGAATGAATGTGTAAATTCGTACATTGCTACAAGGAAATAGCGCGTACATATAAGTCATTAATTTAATTTTGTTTCTGCTACTTTTAGTAGAAAATGGTATGCAAGAAAAACAATCTATCACGGCTGCATGTGCAGATGAGAATATCCGGCTCTCTGGTAACTGTTTTGGCGGTAACTCGGCAGAGCCTCGTTACCGCCAAAAACAGTTACCCTCGAGCCAGATATTCCAATCCGCACGTGCAACCAGTGAAAGATTCTTATATTCCGAAAAGGTGTAGCGGATCAGGTATTTGACTACCAATCCACCGGATCGAGGTTCGATTCTTGCTTAAATTTTGTTTTTGTTCTCCTTTTTTCTTAAATTTCATTACATTAAACGTATCGTTTAGAACGGGGTATTCAAAATTGTCAATTACTATTTGAACATACTTTCTCTGTCATCCTGCATGTCGACGAGAAAATCTTCAACACACCTAGGCTCTAAAGATAAGATTGTCTCAGCTTATATTTCAAAGTATTTCGAAGATAACTCAGGGACTGATGACAAAGCGATATCAACGAACGATGGAAGCTACTGGAGCCAGTAGAAGAACCTTTGCGAGAGAGAATTGCGGCAGACAGGGTCATTGATGTCCCCGGAACGATCCAAACGCGGACCTTTCAGCTAGCGATACTGAATTTTGATGGCATTTTATGTACTTACTGAAATGTCATGAATAACAATAAAAAATCATATAAACAGAAATCATAGAATATAAAAAGCAAAACAGGGTATATAAAACAGTATCACAAATTAAACAAATATAGTCATCCTCTTATAAATAACTTTTATAAATTAAAACCACCTGGGCAGGATTCGAACCCATGGAACATTGCATACAAGTTATGCATCTTATTACTACGCCACTGTCTGTGCGGTGTGAATTTCAGTTGGTGAATAGTATTTGTTCGATACGATATTATTTTTTCGAAACACACCCGAAAGTAACCGAATATATTGGCGAATATTAATGAGTGCCAGGTAAATATTGTCGTACAATACCTATCATTATATTTATTGAAACCAATCCAGCATTTTATAGTCCACTTCATAAATAGTATTTACTGTTTATATATAACAATATGTCATCATATCCCGACTGTATTCTGACTAAAGATTATTCTGTTGCATTGGGTATTCGTGCAAGTAGATGACAACTTCTGTACCATGCCAACAGTAATCTCATTAACCAGATTTCTTTTCTAGCTTCTATATCAGCACGAACCTATACTTTTCAAATTGCTAGGTCAGGTAACAAATCGAACAATAACATGAAGTTTTTATGGTGTTTTTCGTTATACATTGAAGCACCTTTTTGAACACGATGTATTATCATTGAATTGTTTTGCTAATCTTTTTCTTTAGGAATGAGATGTATCATGCATAAAACTTCGGCCAAATACCACGGTCCTCGTAACAAATGTAAGACTGTGAAATATCTAAGCAGGTAAACGACTGACGCTGTGTTTGTAACAAATACAAGGTATTTTTACAATTAAGGCTATGTCCGTAACATGTGAAATGATCGTTTTAAAAGCTGCGACATCTTAGACTCACTGCATCACACGTGTTAAGCACAAAATAATTATTTGTTCTTATTTATTTATATCGCGCTAAACACTCGGTATGCAATTAGTGTAATATATCTCTATTTTATTTTTGATAGATACATATCCAAAAACTGACGTATGTCAAATCTGAACAACAGGCTGTCGCTTTGTACGAAGGCACTTCAAACATAGAAAATCACTGAAAATTCTTCACGGAAACTTTATTAATTTTGTTAATGGACGTTATATACGCCTTGTTAAATATAAGGCATATCTTTAAAACTGACATTTTAATAGACAGTTTGATATATGTTATATTTTATTTTTTGCTTTTAGCTCACCTGGCACAAAGTACCAGGGTGAGCTTTTAGGACCTCTTACTGTCCGGCGTCCGTCGTAACACGTCCGTCGTACGTCGTCCGTCGTCCGTCCACCATTTCCTTAAAACGACATCTCCCCTGAAACCACTGGGCCAATGTTGATGAAACTTGCCAGAGATGTTAATAGCATGAAGCTCTATCAAACTTGTTTAAAGAATTATATTACATACAGATCTCAGGTTGCCATTGCAATGGAAATGAAAAAACTTAAAAATCGTCTTCTCAAGAACCAGAAGGCCCATAGCTTAGACATTTTGCATGTAGCATTGTTTAGAAAACCTCTACCAAGTGTGTTAAAATTATGATCCCCGGGTTAAAATTGACCCCGCACGGAGTACATTTGATTTAATAAAGGCTTATATAGGAAACACTTTAAAAAGCTTCAAGGCACTAAGCTTAGATATTTGGCATGCATCATTGCCTAGTGAACTACCAAGATTGTTCAAATCATGACCCCGGATTAAAAATGACCCCTCCCGGGCTCTCTTTTTTACATAGGCTATATAGAGAAACCTGCAAAAAAACTTCTTGTCTAGAACTACTAGACATAGAGCTTAGATATTTGAAATATAACATTATATAGTAGACCTCTATAAGGAATGTTCAAATCAGAATCCCCAGGTCTAAATTGACCCTTTCTGCTCTTGATGACATGTAGACAATGGATGCCAGGTGAGCGATATAGGGCCATTATGGCCCTCTTGTTAAACTTACAAAAACATTCTTTGCTGAATATATATGTACGAATTATGTTTCTCTAAAACTATTCCGTAACCTGACAGTAACTCTAAAGTATCGGCCTATAAATCAAAGAAAAACTTTTTACGACAAATCTTTACATTACTACTCACAATATACTGTAAGCAAAACAGTTTTCTCATCTGCCGTTTCTACTCCATTGTCTGCAGTACATCTGTATGTTCCAGCATCTGTTGTTCTTACATTACTTTTAGTGTAAACTAACTGGTTGTTGTCAAGAGTTCCAGTGCCTTGATGGAGAATACCACTATGTCCTTGTTTGTACCATCTGAATTTAGATGCTGGTTTACTGGAAGCAATACATGGAAGACTAGTATTACTTCCTTCTACAGCTGTTATGTCATCCATTGGGCTTATCAATGGACGATCTGAAAAATTGAAGTTTTAAAACTTTGTCAGCTACAAAACCCATTATCAGGTAAATTTTAACCCTTACCCTGTTGAATTTCTAAACTGGAACTGCTCTCTTTCATTTAAGAGGTGACCTCAGAAAATTTAATGCAATTAACAAACAGTACAGATCATAATAAGACATAATCAGATAATTATGTAGGCTCTTCATGACTTGCCTTGATTGCAAAGTCAGAATCATTTGCCATCAGTAGGGTTAATGGAATACTATCCAATAATTGATCACAGCTAGAAATTCTCACTAAAGACAGTATTGAAAAGAATTTATAGGTAATTCTGTTATTGTACTCCTTCTGTAAACCTGGAATTCTTCACAATGTTTTTATTTTGTTATTTTTCAATTGCATCGCCAATTCAACAATCTGTGTAAATTTACATCTATAATGTACAGCCTATCTGACAAATATCATCTTAAAATACATCACGTTATCAATAAGTATTCTATGTAAATTGACTCATCTATTAGAATTCAAATTCAAATGTTTTGGATCAAACTTTTCAAGCTAGTGTACAAACATTATCCCACTCTTTTTC
>JAUMHA010381295.1:0-12469 GCA_032359765.1 Saxidomus gigantea
TCCGGAATCCGGAATTCTGAGAGTCCAGTATTCTGAGAGTTTTTTACAATGAATTTAATAGAAGAAATTACGGGACTTCGAAAATCGTCCGATTTTCTGAGAATTCCGGTTTTCAGAGAGTCCGGTTTTCAGGGAGTTTACTGTACTAGTTATTATAAAGTATATAAGTATAAAGTATTAACTTACTTACTGACCTAGTACTTTAGTACTCTATGGTGCTTTAGTACTCTACTAATATAGTACATTAAAGTAATGTGTGGCACCATAGTATTCTGTAGTACTCTATTAAACTACACTACAGAACTAAAGTACTCTGCATGTAGTACATAGTACTCTGGACCGAAACTGTTTCCTGTTTTTTGAAAGAGGACAATGCGAGACTGCTACAGAGCAAATATGACATTTCATCATTTGTTCAGGAGAAGAAGCTGTTTAAAGGTTTTACTATTTCCAATAACAGTGGGCCCTTTGTCCTCTGGACCAGAATCATTTCTTATTTTCTAAAAGGGGGTCAATGCAAGGATGCTATAGATAATGCAATTTATTTAATTAAGTTTGGTAACAACCAGAGATGTCGTTTTTGAGAACAAGAGCTTTAATAAAAAATATTGACAATGGAAGCAGGATGATGGATGCTGGACCACCCATCCAGACTAGTATCTTATCCAGAGCCTTCGGCTCAGATGAGCTAACAAGAGGGGCAGAATCTCTTTCCAACTTTGAAGTATGGTTTTACAAAACTAATCTCACTTCATACCTTTTTTGTGGAAAAAAATGTGATTAAATACAAAAACTTATTCCATAACTGATTAATTAAAAGGAATTCAGCCAGAGGCTGATTACCATTGATTATTTATAACTGATATTAATTAATGAACAGTCACAAATGTTCTCCCAAGAGAACCTTATCTGAAACAAGTATAAATTAGTTTTATTTAAAATCTATAACTGCATCAATGTTAAATCTGACAATTTATCAAATGAACTAACACACAGATGTATCAGCTATTTCTGGTTTTGATCTTCAAATGTTACATTGACCTTCCATCTAATAGACCTGTTACATTTTAGGACCATTACACTGAAGTATTTCCCAGTTACTGAACATAATTATATGGTGCAGAACAGAATGATTAAACTATAGGCAAACAAGGCCTTTTAAAAGAGAGTTATATCTCCTGCTGCAAATAGGAACATTGAAGGAATTAATGTAACTGACAGCTAAGTTTTCTCTCAGAGGTGCACAGCATAGATTTCTAAAAGGCAAATAATAAAGTCACAGATCTGTTGCTCATCATCTTGATCAGGTGAACATTTGGCCAGACTCAAATCCATCATATTGAGCAGACACAAATTCAAGACTAAAACCTTTAATCTGAAGTTGCGTCCTTCACCTTAAGCCAATATGACCTGATCATGAATTATTCACATTGTCTCGATGAGGTCATCATTTGACCTGAGTTTCATAAAAGTCCTTCAAAGCGTTTAGGAGATATGGAACAGACAGAATCAAATTGTTGACCTTAAGTTGTGACCTTGACCTTTAGTTGGTGTGGCCAGATCATGAGTTCTGCATATTAACTCGATGAGGTAAACATTTGACAAAAATTTCTTCAAAATCATTAAAAGTACATGTATAAAGGAGAGATGGAGAGGACATTTGACTTTAAGTTGTGACCTTGACTCACAGCCAGCGTGACCAGCTCATGAGTGCTGCACATCGGCTTGATGACGTGAACAATTGACCTGAGTTTCATCAAAATCCTTCAAGGTGTTAAAAGTGTATGGAGTAGACAGGAAATGTTACGAATGGAAGGAGGGATGGAGACCATTCCTATAATCCCCCTCCTGCTACATGGTGAGGGATAGTTAATAGGGAATCCACAGTTGTTTGACATGATGATATTGCAGCCAGTGATGATCAGCATGGTCCCTGTCTTTCTGCTTTGCTATCACAGACCACACAATCTCCTTGCCACATAGAAGATGTAGTACTACTACCTGTTCAGGTAATCCTGTACATGAAGCTAAATGGCACCATGAATGTACAACAACTTTTCAAGCTCTATATCTTCCACGGAATAGCAAACTTCAATCTATCAATTCAACAATAGAAAGTGCAATAATTTGGCCATGTGTTGTACAGTCTGAACAATCATCTGATCATTTTCAACTAAGTGATGACTATCTCTGTTTCACAGACAGCAACACTGTTTTTGCCATTTAATTAATTTCTCAGAACCATTCAATTAGCTTTGGTCTGAAACAGTCCTATCACTTTCCATATTTTCTAAAATTTTCCTTTGCATTGCTTTTAACCTTCCCAGTCCATTTTTTTCCATGTTTAGTCTGAAAGTATTGACAAAATTAATGGGCAAAACATTGCTTCAAATATGAGTCTCTGCATTGTCCTGCCACTCATAACAGTTAGGAAGAGGGGCATGGTTATTAGGGGGGAACTTCTTCTAATTAACCTTGGCACATGATTCTGCCTTTGAAACCAGTGTAGATCGTGATTAGTCAGCACATCTGTGTTGTCAGAGCATGCTCTGCACTGTTGGCTATTCGGTCAGTAAATATTCAGTTGGTACCTCTTGGGACAATAAATGGTATTGTCCCTATTGAAAGATGGATAACTCTATTTCAGAAATTTAGGGGGGCTAGGATGCATTTTTGACTGTGTCCACCATATCTTAATGGACAGTGATGCTTCTAAGATATTGGCCCCATATCATGCAGGGTATCATGCTTCTGCAAACTTCAACACTGCAGCATTTGCTGTCACATCTTTGGAATAAATTCATCCAAGCTGTAATATGTTGGTATAACTTAAATCCAAACACAAACATCAGTTACAATTCTTATTTGCTAAGAACTGAAATCAAATGATTCCATCAATTTGAGATATGTCTCCAATAGCTTTCCTTCGTCTTGTTATTACAACATGCAAAACTACCAGCTTTACTTTGATACCGAACAGTCTGAGTTTTGTTGCATGTTTATGGAATTAATTCTGATATTTCCAGAGAGTCAAATTATCTCCATTAATAATACATGCAGACAAGAGTTTATTGAATTATGCTTGATTAATGCCCACACAAAGTTTTAAAATGAAAAACAGTGCGTCAACAGGAAACATTTTTTTATTTGCATGACAGATGAATAATTACAAGAGATGACTTGTATTTATCTATTTCTGTACCAATATTTCAATCTTCTAAGTTATGACCAGGAATTAGGAAAATCCTATGCAGTTTGTTGACTTGCTTCTGAAATGATGTCTCCTCCATTCTTTTGTTGTTTGCCGCAGCAGAATCATTTTCCCTGTTTTGTTATGCAAAGTATGAAGCCTATGCTGGGATTAAATTATTCAACTATATATGATAATGTGTAGAAGAAATTATTCATGTAAGGCCACTTAAGGTAGCACACAATTTTTTTCAGAGGGTGGGGTGCATGTTTTATTATTTTTCATTTATTCTTTTACATCAAACTTTGTTATTCTAGTTGGGATGTTAGTTATAATGTTGTAATAAACTTATACTAGTAGTTCATGTAAAGAAAATTTGAAATTATGAACAGATACAATTTGACATATTATCTTGTTCCTTGTCAAACATTGACTGTGTGACAGAAACAGTGGAAATAAAGCAACTAAAACATAGTTAACACCACTGTCAACAAACTCTTGTTTCATTTTTCTGTATCAATTACATTCTTTAGAAAATATCTGTAAAAACATGAGGGGTGCCTTGCAGTAAATTTCTGATTTTTTATTTCTTTTAAATGGCTTGATAAACAGACATTTTTACTAGGATATGTTGATAATGGTGTAAACTATGTTTTAGCTCTTTTATTTCCACTGATTCTGTCACAGTCTTCGAGCAAGAAAATGTTTTAAAATGTATCCGTTCTTCATAATATTAATAACTAATTTATAGTTTTCTTTACATGAATTGTTAGTGTCAGTATACTACAATAATTTGGCATCCCAACCAAATGAAACCCATTTTACATTAAAGTAAAACAAATGAAAATTTAAAAAACATGCACCCTACCCACTAAAGAAAATAGTGTTCTGCCTTTTTATTGATGAATATACCGTACTGTTTCTAATTAGTGCCCACCCTCAAATAAGCACCCCTAGTGATCTTACAACAGAAAATCTTAAATAGCTTAGAATTTTACTGTCCATAAACAGATAACATTTACACTAAAGTCCTAAATAATTGACAAAATTTTATCCAAATATAGAAGAGTAAACTACAAAGTGTGAAATGAACACTTATTTTCAATAAGTACGGTTTATTCACAAAAATGTACATTAAAGCCTTTCACTGCTTAAATGTGTTTACAGTCCTGGTCTACCTTCAGGTCAAAGGTCAAAATTATAAGGTGACAAAGTGAAAAATAAGGTCTAATTGTAAATGAGTAAGGAGTCCAAGGAAATAGAGAGAAACTGCATATGCCACTCAAGGGTCCTTTGAGTTCTGGGTCATGCCCTTTGGTCTTTCTAATGCTGCAGCAATATTCCAAGAACTAATAATCATTGTATTGCAAGGTCTAGGTCACTATGTAGTTCATGATTTAGAACATTTAGATGACATTTTTTTAAGAATAACTAATTTGTTGTTTCTGTACTTTGGTACCACTTACGACCCTTACAAAAAGTATGAATTGTATACAGATGCATCTAACCACACAGTGGAGCATGTCTGACACAATACTGATGCATTTGACTATGCAGTGAAACATGTCTTACACAACAAAGATGCAACTGACCACTTGCTTTTTAAATTTCTACTTTTTTATTGCTGAAAAATTAATTTCAATGACATGCAAAAGTGGTTCCCATAAAAGCCCCATTTTCCCTAGGGGGGGCACTAATCAGAAATAACAGTATCATTCTATGTCAACTAACATCCAGCAGTTTTAAAACAAGTCTCCAGCACAAGTCTTGTCTGTGTTATTTTTACTTTGGTATTTCTGTATCTCTGTGAATGAGATTATGATAAAGATGGCAAATATATGGTAAAGGTCACAAGAAAACCAAGCAGTAAATAAATCGATTCCAAATTTTAGTTATTTGAATTTAAAAAGCAAGAAAAATCATCTTTTGTCTAACAGCCCTTTCTATCATATATATCTAATTATTGAAAAATGTGAGGCATGTCTCCATGGCTACCATTTCTTAAAATTTAAAAATGAGATTAAGAGTGTATTTATAGATACTCAGACAGTATGTTTAGTAATTAACAAAACAACAAGGCAACACTTACTAGAAAATATTTGTGACCTATTTCATCAAGAAGTATCTACTGGGTGAATGACATTAGGTATACGTCAACAAATTATGTTTGAAGCAACATCTTGTTAAGTTTATACTAAATGAAAGCCTACCTAAAATTTCATAAACTGTTCAGGACAGGTAAGATAATCTAATATGATAAAAAAAATCTAAATTTCACCAAATAGGTGTTTCTTATATACACCTTGCTAAAAACATCACATTTTCCCAAGATTTGACACCCATGACAGTATAGCTGTTATTTCTCTTTATAAAAGTCACTTTAAATGCCCATATTTGTCTTTAGTCTGCAACTTATGATGTTTTCCTCCTGAATATCAAGTCTGATCATTAAGAGATTTTCTGCTTCACAAATCCCACTGACTGTTGATCTTGAAAAACTTGCTTTTGATTTATACCTTGAGGTCCCATTAGCACTTGATGTAAAATTACTTAAAATATTATGCAGTACTTTTTTTCAATGTTATTGCAAAAAATAAGAAAATCTATCTGACAACGCTTTTTTGATGAAGACACGACAAAAATATGAAAGTTATGTGTACATCTACATACGAGTATCTGAAGTGCTAATGGGACTTTAAGATTCAGAAAAGACAGCTAGTCCCCCCTCCCACCATGATATCATAATGTACCCAGAATGTTAACTATTAGGGACTATTTTCAAACAGAACAATGGTTACAAGTATCAAACATACTGATGTAGAAATCCAACTGCAAGGTAGCATGGACTTCTTCTGTTTTAGGCAGAATGATGGAGTACCCCATTCCTTAAACTGGGTATACTGAAAACAAGCAATCTAGGTATTATAACAGTCATGTTCTAGCAGGAGCACTTGTGTGATTTCTGTCAACTTTGTGTGCTTGCCCTACATGAAACAGTTCAATGAAGTGTCATTATTTACAGTATTGTTAAGTTCTCTATGTGGTGTACATTAATAGTTAATCGTGTATGGCCATTCCTGGTAAAAAGACTGAGCACTTCCAGTTGTCCCCAACGGTGATACAAAGGGATTTAACTAAAACTTCTTTAAAGTCAAAAGGTTACAATGGTTTACATGCTGGCAACCTTCACAAGTCGTTACCATGATGGTAGTTTTATTTATTAGTAACGTTGTTGTTGTTGCTCAAGGATTGATATAATAGAAGCATTATATGGACCTCAACATAGAACCTGAAAGTTACAGGCACACCATTACAATTCTGCATAGAATGTCTGACATCACGTTTCATTTCATCTTAGGATAAGCCAAGCAACTGAACATTTTCGCCTACTTCATTTATCTCTGTCAATTGTTGACTATGGATTTCTAGGAATCTGTTAAAATTGATGAATCACATTTAAATGAAATGCAGATTTTATTGGCTGACTGTCAAAGAAAGTAAAGTAAATACAGAACTCTCTGAATCCCTATAGATGATTGTATAGACTTTTGTACAAGCAGATAAAATATCATCATTTACACTTTGTCATATGGAAAAGGCGTGCTAAATCTGTATGATGGGGTAACACAGAGCTACCAACTTAATTCTCCCACAAACCTACAAATAAAATTTGCATTAGCAGAAACAGCCACTGACATAAAACTAAGCAGTCAATTTTTGTTACAAAAGTCAATGCTTTAATACCACTTTTTCATAAAGGGCATAACCTGTACACATTGCTACAACATCTCTGACCTTTGATGACCCCTTATGACCCCTACCAGACAGGTCATAATTTGCATACTGTTCATGGACATCAGGACAGATGTTCAACTGAGAATAATCAATACCCTCTCATCTTTAAATTACTACATTCAACATGTTCAATAGGCCCATTTAACTGGTATTTAGTAACATGCAGTCAGGAATATAATACTGTACAAAATAACCACATCTACCAGAAGCAGCAAAGAGCTGATTACGGAGGATTGCAAAAAATCCTCAAAACATCAATCAAGTGACCACTGGGTGAGGCAAAATTGACCACCTGAGGATGATTTGAACATTTTTTGTAAAGGACCACTAGAAATATCAAATATCTAAGTGCTTGAACAAATCTGATAAGGACCACCAGAAAAATCAAATATTTAAGTGCTTGAACAAATCTGATAAGGGCCACTAGAAAAATCAAATATTTAAGTTCTTGAGTTTGCTTATCTGGACAAAAAGTATCTAAAGCTTTTTTCTATTGTTACATAGTTGTTTTAAGTCAACCAGAACCATTTGAACAATTTTAAGAGAGCTCAATGCCATGTTACTTCTGGTTGAGGTTGGTGAAATCACATCAAAACAGGTTTATGAGAACAACTTGTTTATTACAGACATCCAACAATCCTAAAAGTTCACCATAAGCCCCATGTGCTCAGGTTAGCTAATAATGGAAAGATGTGTTTGCATAATGCATGAATTTGTCAATTACTAAAACAGCTCAGCTGAAAATCCATGACATATCCCAACCAAACCCAAGACACTTTCCAACCACATCCCAACCAAAACCAAGAACACATCCAAACCAAGCATATCCTACTTTAATTGTGTGATTTAGGTTCCCATGAAAGACTGAAATTGTTCAAGTAAAAGTCATACAAGAGCAGACTGTAAGATAGCCCACTTGGATATTTGCAGAGCTTTGATAGTGAAATTTATGCAATCCTATAAACAGGGCAAAATTTAATATGGGACTTCTTTGACTATATTCCTAACTAACGGTACTTCAAATTCTTATCGCAAGTTTCATTCTAGAAACTGAAGAATTTTGTGTCACACTTCAGACAACTTTGCATGTCACATTTACTTGTGAATATGAACCATGCAATCATAAAGGTCTGCAATTTTATATATATTTCAATCATTTTTCTTTTATAAAGAATCACAGATTTGATTTATTAAAGTTTAATAAACTGACAATTTTATGAAAATATTTCTCTTTAATGTGACTAGTTGATGCAATAATTAAAATAAAATATAAATTAAAATCTGCTATATACAGCAATATAAATATACCATAAAACCTTTGTTAGTGGTTGCCTAGATTAGGCAGTGAAACTATCAAACAAACCATTAAAAAGTCAACAATTCCTTAAAATGTCGGTTTTAGCTGCATCCCTTGACTTGCTTCTTAACAAAAGTTCAGCTCAAGAAATTGCAAAATAGAAATATCATAAAACACAAAAAGAATAATTTAAAACAAAAAGGATGATAAGCGATTGTCAAGTGTAAATTTTTGTAGTCAAATCAAATGAAATTGTGGTTGTTTTCGCTGTTGTTAGTCATGTGTCGGAAACACTAACTTGAAAACATTATTCACACTGTTTTCAAGTTTTGAAGAATAGTTGAGCAATGTATTATCTTCAGTGAAAGCATTGCACTTCATGCCGTAGTTGGGAAGACAGTCTCTATAGTGATGTAGATAGGCTACAGACGTATCCACCTTCTCTACCTTAAACTTCTCTTGAGCAGGTTTACTGATATGGTGTATACCGACTTCAAATATTTTTGATGGTTTTACTAGCACTTTTGTACGAAGTTTGCTAAACACAGAACTCCGTCCAGTCTGTCTTACCGTTATTAATCGACTCTGAGATTTACTTTGGGAAAACTTTTTATCGTAAAACGCACTGTTGAAACTCAGTCCACAAATATTTTTACCAAAAAGTTTCGGAATGGTTTCTGTTAGAGATCTGTCGCCATTGTGTGGAACGATGAACTCGTCTAGATCTATAATAGCGAGATACTGAGTCAAAGACATGGCTCTGTACAGACAGTCATTGTGAGCACTCAGTTGACCATTATACCATATATGTCCGCCATGTATAGTTGATGGTAAATGCCAGTCTATTGTTGTAATGACCCCTATTTTCTTATAGTAGTCTAATACTTTAAACATATCGTCATTTGTAATACTTGAAATATAAAAAATAAAATGCTGAAATCCTAGTATTCTATTTAGTTCTATAAATTCAACAAATCTAGTTGTGTCAATATTGCCAAAGACCGGCGGAACACATATAGTAAAATTATAGGGTGTGTGTTTCTCTAACTTTCCAGTAGTCTTATTTGTTGTAAAGAGTGGATTTATTTGTGTTACTGGCATTTGAACTGGAACAGTGTCTGGAACCACGTAACTATGATGGACTGCCTCAATTTCCAATGAAATATTGACTTGACAAACATCATTAGAATGAACTGGACACGACAAAATAAAACCACCAAACTGCCTCCCATGATTCTCACAAAGTTCATAAAAACTTGCAGGCTGCTGTCTTAACACACCATTACTGTTTTGGAAGTTACAGAAGACTTTTAAGATACGATTTGCTTTCATGAGTGATAGCACCGCCATTATACGTAGCATTCTGTCCCCGTATCTCGCATCCATATATGTGGAGTAAATGTAAAATTTCGGTTCCAGCGCTAGAAAAGTCCTGTTAGGACTAGCGGCTGGCAGGAAACAACTTGATGATTTTGGCATATTTTGATATGTACTTTTGTTATGTTCGTTTCCATTGTCCCCTCTGACTGTAGTTCGTATGTGTTGTACTACAACATTTTTCAGGGTTGTCTCTGTGAGGTCCTGGTGAGATGCTAGCACCTTTCTGTTTACATCTACCAGTATCGGAGATTTTATTTTCAAAATTCCATTTTGTATCTCAACAGTCTTTGATAGTTTATCCCTGTCAGGTCTTTTAGACTCTGACTGCAGGTTTCCATGGAAGATATAAAGCATGGTGAAGTACACGGCACACAGTAGCAACATATAGAAGCGAAAGTTGACTCGACACCGCATCTTCCAGTAACCATCATAAAGCCTGAAAATAGTGTAAAATGAATTTAATTATAAATGAAAAGTTGAGGTTTGTACATGACTAATTTAATACCAATATTTGGAACATATTCTTCTATACACAAGTGCTCAGTTATGACTTAATATGTTACCGCTAATACATTAATATCTATGGAACACTAACTTTGGTGAATTTTGTGAAAATCACTGATTTTAGAACCTGACAAATTATATTTGCCATTTTGTAAGAATCAATGGATTCATGTACCTATGAATCTGTCATTTTCTTGAATACAACAAAACATCATACCCACAAATATAAATGAAATCACAGTACAATACTGAAACATTGTGGGGTTGATCTTCAAGATCAATTAAAAATTAAACAAACCTTGTAAACATAAGTACGCCTTAGTACAGTGAACACTTTAACACTATTATTCAATATGATTATTATCTCACTTCTGAGACCTCTATGATTTCTTATCAAAATATACTCCAATCAATATCTTATATATTGCAAGTGATAAGCGAGATGAACTGTTTATGACTATTTTCTTAATTTTCTAACAAGCTGTTTCCCCGGGCGTGTCTATCTTCAGTGTCTTATCAGTTGTTTCACTGATAATTTATAATATAAGATGTTGTTTCAGCTTGTTGACATAGCAACGTTGAATATTCTCTGAAATTAAGTCTCATCATTCCATTTATTTTCCTAGAAGCCATAATTTTTTATGCATCTGTCTTTATTTGGTGGCAAACACGTCACTAGGAGCAACAATATTTTAAAACCCATCAGCTAATGTAATAACATCACTTATTTACACCTTAAAATACCCCATATTTTAAGTATCTGCAAAAAACATTTGTAACGGAATGATTATTAATTAATGTAGAACACTGAAATAGCAAGTTGATGAGGAATTGCCATGCAATATGAAATCCCCTTTGAGTCTGGAGCAATTTATAAAGATGGGTATATATATAAAACCAAGGTGAAAGACCTAAGTGTAAACCTGACCTTGGCAGTAGGGGTCTGGGTGTTGTTTGTGACATATCTGGGTAATATTGATGCATGTACAAGCTACAGAGATGACAGGAAATTTTGCTTTATAACAACATATGACAGGGAACGAGCTGGCTGTTGTGCATGACACACCATCATTACACAGGTAACAATTGTGTGAAGATATATCAAAATCAATCCATGCATGTGGAAAATACAGACCAGAAACGGAAACAAATGGTGGACTGGTGGAAGACAAAAGGCATTCCCAAACACAGTGAGCAAGTTAAAACTTTGTCTAACATTATTATGTTTTATTTTGATGTTCTGCCCTACTCCTCAACATAAGTACAATTTGGACTACAGTAGTTTGGGATAGGCTCATTTCTCTTGATTCTAATGGAGTCTTTGCTTAGAACTTGCTAGAAACTTGTTCAACATTGCTTCACAATGAATGATAACTCTATACTCATTGTACAATTTGATTTATGAAGCTCAAGTACTATAACACGTATCTCTTTCCAAGAATCTTTCAAGATGCCGGATAACTTGACTCTTTGACTATATAAGGTTTGTGCGTCTGATATCAACAAGTTTGATATCGAGTTTCAGTAATAAAAGATTCCCAAAGCTTAGTAACTGCTGTAATTGAAAACTCTGTGTTTATGGAAATGTTTGATTCCTAGAATTAATCAATCAAATTCTGATTCAGTTTATTCTAATCCACAGCATTTCCTACATGAGAAGACAGGATGTTTGCATTTAATATCTTTAATTTCCACATGAACTAACAGGATATGTGGCTTTTCCTTTGCTTGTGATGAGACTAATTGCGTCTTCTTTTGTCAATATTTATCATTTCCTGAATCTTGAATCTCTCTATTCATATCAAACTCAGCTGCGTAAATATCTAAAGTGAACTTAAGTCATAAATAAAACATGTATTTATTGTCTTTATTTGCTATAAATGATTTTGCCTGGTGTAATATCAATGACTGCTGTATTGTCAAGAACATAACATTTTAAAAGTTAGCACCATAGTTTTTTTCACAAAAGGCTACTGGATTCATATTCTGGTCAATTATTAGACACCTGCCTAAAAATCTTGAGCATGTTCAGTAAAATCAAAATCAATAGTGTTATCTACATGTCATGACCAACATGCATACTGCATTTGAGTATACTAGGCCCAACTGCTCTTCAGTTAATGATTGGAAAATTGTTTTCAAGTAACTGGGAACTTAACCTTTCGAGTATTGTTTCGAGTATTTCCATATAATAGTCTGGTAAAAACTGTGACGAAATTCTAAATTAACTAGAGCTATCACTAAATGTGATTAATACCCCCGAAAGACTGCTTTATAAACTGAGGAAGTTCATAGTAACAGAA
>JAUMHA010381306.1:0-12468 GCA_032359765.1 Saxidomus gigantea
TTATTGGTAATCAGAAATCAGATTCAATTGTTAGTTGGCCAGTAGTAAATACCAGTAAATACAGAAATAAATGAAAACATGTAAGAAGAGTTTGTAGTATGTCTCACCGTTGTTTTTGTAAACTTCAGGTTTTATACTGAGTCTCTGAAGAGGGCTGTATGCTTTATCAGTCTTTGTCTGTGGTTAGCAGTACTGACTGATGGTTGTGTTTTGAGGTGTGCTGAAAATGCAAACTACTTTGGTTGCTGTATATTTGTGCACAAAAACGGCACTGAGATTTACATCCAACAGTGGTCCACCTCTTGGTCAAGTGGTTAGAGACAGTGGCTTGATGTCACTGTAACCTCTCACAGATTGAGTGTCATGGGTTCGAGCCCTTCTAACCTCCCAACATGTCTCTTTTATGTGAGAAAGTTGGCAGTTTCTTACGCAGGATAGGGATCTAGTACTGGTTCTTCCCAGGAATGATGGTTAGGAAAACTGTCTAACTGTAAAAAATGACTGCGAAAATGGTTGAAACGTGCGTAAAACCACAAACAATATCAACATCCTACTGTAGGAAATGGAAGGCCTGTGGGATGAGAAAAGATATGTTGATGGCAGGCAAAAACTATACCATATTGCATATCAACCTCTGGTTGCCATGACAACAGAAAGGAAACTCGAAAACAACTCTGCCAACTTTTATTACAGTGTCTTGGGGAATGATCCTTGCACAGCCACTCTCGGGAACTGTTCAAGCCATGTTGGAGTGATCGCAGAACCTGGTGTCAGATTTTCTAAACCTCGCAGTCCTGAGGGTTGTAACAAAGTCACACTGATCGGAATGGTTTGTAAATGAATTTATAACTGTTTCCATATGACACGGGTGTTCCCACCTATTCAGGACCTGTGTTCTGTGCAGTCCAAACTGCACTCAAACTATATAATGCAGTGTCACGAATATGTTCGTGGATGTAGATAATACGGACTTACATTTCTGAAAGGTTTTATGATCCTAGCTATGCTATTTTATATATGACAATCTGATTTTTTTCACAAAGTGCCTATAACTGTTTTACAGGGGTCAAGGTCAACCCTCCTGATGACCAACATTTATGTAAGGTATTATGACTGCTGTAAGGTATGCATCAGGTACAAGTGCATAGTTTTGGCTATTTCGTTGGTCATAACTGTTCTTACTTGCCTCGAGTTCTAACACAACCCATTGTGCGCATCTTCACACACAAATCAAAATTTCTGTAATGTTTCGTTATCCTAGCCATAACGTGTTCAGAGTTACACGCAGCACAATTTAAGTTGAAAAATACTTCTGACTATTTCCGGGGTCACAAGTCTGCTTTTTATAGGGTCAACATGAAATAAAACTTTGTACAAAATATCATATTCTGATAAGGATGTAAGGTATCGAGATTCTTACTACTTTTATTGTGGTCAAGCTCAAATGCAACTCGTGTGCAGAACTTTACATAATAAGTAGCCTTTCTGGAATGGTTCCGTGTTAAGTAGTACAAAAATACGGACGGACATGACAACCTTGTCAAATGATGTGGACAGAAGACTGGTTAGGATTAATGCTAAATGGCCCGTCTTCCGGCCATGGACAATAGTCATCTTGATACCCAGTCAGTATTGCATTTGGCAACAATCGATCCCAAAGACATTTTCAAGCTTAGCCAACAACGAAATGTTTATTTAGTTGGAACCCGCGCATTACGGTGTTCCGGGAGACCAACTATAAAAATGTCAGTTAACTCGCGAAGAGGAAGTCAAAGTGATAAAGATTAAAACCTACTAATGATGACCACGATATACTAGACATTTCAGTGCTAAGAAACGTGTGACGACGAACAGAAAACCAACACAAAATCTGTTACTTTTGCTTTCTATTACTGGAACTGACCTAACAAAGCTTTCACCTAAGTAGTTACATTACATGATTACTCTTATATCTGGGTGAAACGGGGCCCTTCGGCAGGGAATAATATTCATGATCTTCTACTTGTTGGAGAAATTGGATAGTATTCCTGAAACATAACAGTGAACTTCCATTCTGTCATTTATTACCAAAAAATGTGCACATAATTTAACAAATAGATTCATGTAAATGCATACATACGTCTGTCATTGTCATGTTTTTGAACGTTTTCGGTTTATCATTTGTAACCCTGCGCCATGAGCAGTAAAATATACCATACTGCGTTAAAAAACTCTAAACATATAGACCTGTGCCGACACCAGCACATACTAAAACATCTGTGCAACCTGATCTGGACCCCCAAACTGTTCAAGTTGCAAGCCACATAACACCTGAATGACATTATATAGGACATATTACTTGCCAAGCAGAGTTATTTACAAATATTGTTTCCATGCACATAACTGAAGTTATTAACTTTTTAAGTTCAGCGATGTTCATCCTCAACACAGCTTCTCACCGTAGATTTGAACATATTCAGCAGAGTGTTCATCAACACATCGTGGCAGCACCAGGTCACATGGATTCCAACAATATTCAGGTTAGCGCTAGGCTTGCCTTCTAAACCGAATATTTCTACGTACAAAGGTTCACAGTTAAATAAAACAACAAATATTTTTACTTTTGATCACAGTCTATGCTTACATACACGGAAATAATTATCGTACAAAATAAATAACAAAAAAAAAATACTCGAGGGAAGTAACTAGTTACGCCTTACTCTCCGGAGAATTAAGAAAACCAGTAAGCCTGCAATTGTAACCTCCCTTGACAAGGAACCCCCTATGATTCCTTAACATAGATATAAGATTGCACGTGGCGAACAGATATTCTGAGCACGAGAAGCCGGATGGTGACAGTACTTAAAGCAATCATCAACTCTCATTTCCCCGTACTATTTGGATTCAGCTTTCTGTAAAATAAAAAAGCAAATTATAGTATTTAAACTAATCCACTGGGTGAGATGAAAAAAAAAGTTTATTTTATTATTTAACAATACATCTTACGTTCAGAATACATGTACATGTAAATTGGTCCGTAAGAAAAGTGGGTTAAATATTTCCTAAATTATCAACGTTTATTCACAAATATTTGTGGAATGAAAGATACAGTCGCCACGACGAACAAACGATAACAATGTTGTGTGATTGTCAAATATTTATCTCCAAATATGTTAAATCTGGCGACATAAACGCGAATGTTTGTCCGTAAAAATATCTAACGTATACACTACTTAATAAATATTAAAAATGATAAATCCGTTTTCGATACGCGGCAATAGAGTACTTTCTTATATACAATGACCACTTTAAATTCCATGTCTTAAGATGATCAGGACCTTTTTATAGAAACTGCGTATCAACCGTAACGGACTGTACCAAGAGAATATCTGGTTTTTAATTACGATTCATTAATACTGAATTGCATTAGAATGAAAACTCGTAATGCACTGAAAATTGGTTCGGAATTAAAGAGAAGTGTTATATTGTTTTTCCCAGTGTAGGTGTCTTTCGATAAAGGACCAAAGAAACCCCCAAGGACTGTCATCTTTGTGGTATGTAACGGGCTTGTAAGATACATAAGAAGTAAAAACCCTACAACTACTAATGGGGTAAATGTACGTGAAGTACGTGCAATTGTAAATCGTAAAAGGTCTCATTCGTGCACAAATCTTTCTACAATAAATATCCATGCACCCAAACATTGTTTGAATGTTTTAATGTGTCATTTCACTAATTTTATTGATGATTGCTTAGCTCGAAGCTCGGTGACGATTCTTTCAATACTTGTAAATACTTCATATAGCTTTTAAGTTGTTTTAAACTTGCGCCTAGTTTGGGAAAGTCATCTGTAGTACCTACGTTTTCTGTTTTTGTCTCTTTCTGTTGCCCTTTCTACGTTTTGATGAATTGTCAATTTTCTTCTCACTACTGTGCTGATCCGCGCGTACACATTTTATTCTCGTATTTGACTCATCCTTCTGTTCCACTCGACAACGCAACTTCTCCTTTGATTTATTCTTTTTGCATTTGTCCTTTTTGCAACGTTTGTTCTTATTTTTCCTTCCTTTCCCTTTCTTCCGTTTCCTTCTTCCTACCCAGCTCTGTGGAGAAAACAAATACTTAGAATACAAATGTTTTCATCATCGTGGAGATGTAAAATCGAGACCTTGGCAAGTTTACTTAACCGAGGAGGGGCTGTAAATCCTTCCCGTAAACGGGGTAGATTATTCTCCACGAGGAACGGGTATGTGCTCTCATCAGTGAGAGGATCAAGAATCCTGCACGAAGAGTATATACTTATATCATTATCGTTGAGGGGTAAAGTATTCCCTACGCGGATTATATATTATCATTCCTCTTAAGGGGATAAAGTATCCTGCACACTAGGAAGAGGTATATTATTCTTACCTTAAATTTCTTCTCCCACTTCTGCTTCCATCTGGTAACAAGGCTGTTATCGTCAAACTTGAGTCTGTTCAGTAGCACCTCCTCCTCACCAATGACCAGATACTGTCTGTTAACTCGTAGAGACGGACAAACACAGTCTGAATATACCCACAGGTCCATCTCACGCCTTTCTTGTAAGTGGACTTTTCCACGTTGTAAAATTTTGTCTACAGTTACCCGTATTACTGTGTTGTTTTCATCTATGATCGTGATGCCTCTAACCAGGCAGCCTATAGCTGGAAATACAAGTCAAATATCAAGTGTGTTCATCTATGATCGTAATGCCTCTAACCAGGCAGCCTATAGCTGGAAATACAAGTCAAATATCAAGTGTGCTCACATTCAATTTCTACATTAACTTTCAAGTGTAAGTCAACTATCTCCCTTGCAATATAATTTAGCAATATTTGTATTTGATACTGGCCGATTTACTGTCGTTTTTCGTTTTCGTGTCGTCGCCCCGAGCACGCGAAAACAAGAAAGCTCGAGTCTTGAAGTTTTAGGAAAAATACAAATCCCAAGTATGACAAAAATCAGCTACCATATAATGCGAAAAAAAACCCGAAACTTTATTAGCAAACTAATAAACGATTCTAAAGGCAAACTTTGGAGCCGACCATCAGGATTTGTCGTGTCTTTCCCAGTTATGCGTAGACATATAGAGACACTGTAAACTGTTAGCTTCAAAGGCCGACTTTTTAATTTAGTCGAAAATCGAATCTGTCTTGTAAAAATTTATGATGTCTTAACAATTAAATCAGCAGTCGATATTTTCGGATTAAAGACACGAAAACAAGAAATTACAGAAATCACCCACCATAGATTTCTTTATCAAATATATCAGTCAAAACCGTTCGGATACAGCGACTGACGTCCGGAGACCTACATATGAAACTAAGAGAGTTTTACGTGTACAAATATGATGTATTGCTTCAAGCGTTAATGTTCAAATTGATCAGACGTGTGGGTGTCGCTACTTAAAACCAGTTTAAATGTTAAAATACTTTGAGTGACACTCTGATGATGCCAGTTAAAACTTTGTTTTGAAGATACTCTCGTAAAATTGATTCGTTATAATTTATCTGCTCATGACTATATTAAGAAAAAAACTGTTGTCAAAAATATGCAAATTGGAGGCAATAATGTAAGCTGACTTTTACTGTTTTGTTTGAAGTGTTCTGGTAACATAAGGCTAGGTGATAAATGCTTCAACATGACTTAAATAATAAAACAGTTAATAAATACTTTTCAAATACCAAAGTGCGATCAAAAGTAAGAATATTTAATTTTTAAGATACAAAGATGCATGCGATGCTTTGAAGATGAAGGTTAAAAAGAGGTAACATTAATATACACAGAACCGACCCAAAGGGTACAGAAAATGCTGAATCCGTAAATACACGATTGATTGGCGCGTAATCTGAGACATTCTTATTGAGTGAGGACATGGAAATACTTGCATCTTTTACTCACTTACGTTGCTTTCCTTGCTTTCTAGTTAAACACCATGACAAACTAAACCTAGCTCTGTCGATCTTTGTTGAACTGCTACAGTGTTGTTAATTATTATGTCTTTAACATTTGGCGACGTGTGTATTAATGTTTTCTCTTCAATAAATTCAAATTACGCGTTACAAAAATTGCACACTCATCATTAATCAAAGATGTTTTTTCTCTTTAGTTCTGTTCGCCCCATCTCTTTAATTAGCAAAATGTCTGTGTTTGATGTATTCTATAACATGTCTCTGATGATTTTGCAAATTTTGTTTGAAGAATTTCAGATATTTTTTATCTATTGTTATGATCAATGTGTTTATATTAATGTTACTTAACTGTCAATTATGGCAGTATTCGTTTACTTTTAATTGTATGACAGAGAACTAAATGACAGGCTGTTAGTAATGCATGGTAAATTGGTAATACCAGCTTGTCATCAGGAAAATCTGGTATCTGACTGGTTGATCGACCTTCTCCGTAAGAACCGATGGTTATTTTTTTTTAAAGGAGTACGGCAAGGTGAGGCGTTAAAGCGTCTACCTTTTGTTTAGGGTGTAATACAAGTATCATTGTTTCCTCCACACGAGGGAGGGCAGGCGGGAGTACCCGTAGAGAGCGGCTTTCTCCCCGAAATTCGAGGGAAATTGACTTCAGGTTCATCCTGGGGCATTAGACAAACAGTTGGCTCAAGTTTTTTTCAAAGCTGTTGTTTAGATCTGTCTAAAATATCCTGTCCCCGTTTCCCATATTAAGTTAAGTGAAGAAGCTAGAGTTTTAACCACACCCATATATAAAATGAATCAAGACGGAGTTTATCAAGTTAGTTTTAGTAAATAGGAACCATTAGGCAATGAAAGTAATGTATATATTGATTGTCTTAGAGAAACGAAACTTGGTATACAGAGATATTGTGTAACCTGTAGCAAATGGCATACAGCTGATCTTTGGAACGCATGCTTGTATATATGTTTTTTAAATATCAAGATATTTCTTTTAAGTACATTTATTACAATCTGGCACAAGAAAATGTATCAATTTGTGTCTGTAGATGAATATCTGCATATCTCTTACCATAATCATATTTTCCCTTCCTATATGCCTTTTTTGTTGGTTTATTTCTTGATGTACATTTACAATCTGAAAAACAGAAGTGAAAATACATGTTTGGGCAAGCGTGGTTTGAGGATCACATTTAGCTTGATACTAGTGTTCAGTCTAGTAAGAAAGAACAAATGTTATACATCATCGCCAGTGGGTCATTGGTCCGAGCTTGTTAAACGACCGGACTCTTTTAGGGGAACTTTGGCAGTTTGGAATTAAGCTTGAGGTAATGTACACACAGTTCTTGTATTACAAACAATGCACATTGGTGCGCTTTATGTATTTAACCAATCATTGTACAATGCTACGCTCTATGTATCTAATCCAGGCACTGTATAGTAGTGCGCTAACCACAATAATATACAATGGTGCGCTAAAATATGAATCTAACCCAAATGAATGTACAGCGGTGCGCTTTGTGTATCTAATTCAAATGAATGCACAGCAGTACGCTTTATGTATCTTATAAGAGCGATATACAGCGGTGCGCTTTATGTATCTAATCATAGCAATGTACAGCGGTGCGCTTTTTGTATCTAACCAAACAATATATAGTAATGCATTTTTACCCCAAGCAATGTACAGTGGTGAACTTTATGTAACTTTTCCTTACTTCTACACATTAAGACTGACAAATCTTCAGTTTTCTCACTCATAAATTTTTAATTCCTCCTTGACTGATACTGTAACCATAGAGTTATTTATCAAAATGCATTTTTTACCTTTCCTTGATGTATGGCGTGTAGGATCGGCTTCGTTTGTTTGCTGGTTTTCTGAAAGTAATAGAGACTGTATTAAGCCTTTATCTAATGTTTAATGAAACATATGATCAAATTTATTATGTTATTGTTACTGAGTAAACATACATACATATATATTAAACATACTAAGCACAGAGTCACGTCACCTGATTATAAAACGGGGAATCAAGAAATATAGGTACAGAAAGGTAAACTGGCCTTCTACTAAATGTGTACTATCATTATGGCATTCTATTACTTCCAAATGGTCAAACGTAAAGACTTAAAAGTGGAAGGGATAGGCAACTATGACTTATGTGCATATTTCCCGGCGTGCGTGTTATCAGCTGTTCCTATTACTAATACTATATACATGTTGCATCTTCTGTCAAGTACTATTATATATGAAACTGATACGTCATTCTTTTATACAGAAGTAACTACCATTGCGTTTTGCGAACATAAATGCTGTGCTACATATGAGAAATCTTCTCCGTTGCACAATATCATACCTAGCAATACAGAAGGTACATCCAATACTGTTTTTCAATGAGACAGGTAGCTTCAAAGCAGCCTGATGAGAAAAAATCGTTTCATCCAGTATTGTGTTTTGATAGGTAAGTAATTGCAAACATTGTACGTCCACACCTAAAACGGGTAGCAAATAAAGCGGAATACTTCAAAGTATGTAGTTGAGAGCAGGTTCTTTGGATCTTACTTTTGAAGATGCACATAATCGGTTCTTAATCAGTATTTAGAGGAATTAAGTCAAGTACGTTCAATTGATCCTGCTTTGTACAAAAGGTCAGTTCTCTTTGAAACTGGTATCGTATGGACAGATTATCTTAGACGATCCTAGATGCGAATCCGAGTTACTGTAAAGTTGCTAACGGATACCGGTACCTATCGCCACCAGAACCTAGCTATCACCAGGTACATGGGTACGGACACCGGTATCACCTTGTACGGATATCGGCACTTATCACCAGGTACATAACTACTCGTGCTGGCACTGTCTTGTTATTTTGCATAGTAGTTGTGAACTAAATAGTATTATTTTACATTTTGTAAATTGCTGTGTATACATATAAGATTAAAAGCACATTCGTGACCGGTTAATGTAAAACCAGCTACGACCCTGTAAACATCAAAGAGCCGAATCAGTGATTTACCTTTACATCGATAAAATCTGTATCAAAAAAATTATAATAAGCTGAACATTTAGAAATAAGTGATTTTATGAATGAATGTGTAGATGATGATAACACTTTATTACTTCCTTCCCTAAAATAGTATGCCCTTTCATTTATCAGCTCTCAAATATAGATGCCATATCGACAAACGGTTTTCATCCGTTTTTATTAAAGATAGATTCAAAGAAGTTCAATCTACAGCGGTGTCTTTTGAAATATCTCTTTGAGGTCTAAATCTTTTGGGTTTGGCAGTATGTAAAGAGATAGGTTTTTGATGTTAACTACTTAAATAGTTCATCAGAAAACATCAAAAGTGAAATATAAAGGAAATATCGTTGGACAGTTGCGTACCGTTAATGTTAATCGATTGAGATGCCTTTATATTTCGAAGTAGCAGGGCGCCCAGAGTGCGTTTGAAGTAAATGTGGCCCAGGGACCTTACCCTGAAGTAACAGTATCACGTTTTTGATTTCTGCAACACCCCGTCTACACTTAGATAATGTATTTGGCACGATTCTCAATTTGTTCTGCCATAAGCATAGAAAATGAAGTGATTTCTTTTAATATCAAGTGAATTCAAATTCAGACTAGAATTGTGTCCATAGGACACGGGTGCCCCCATTTTCCACCTTTGTCACTAAACAAGAGCAGATTTCTATAACTTTGCTTTCACTAACCTGTTGTGCTCAGGTGAATGAAAATCAAGAAAATACGTCTGCATGTCAAATTACCCAAGGGCCGGGCCCACTTGGACCCAAAGGGTATTATTTGAACAATATTGGCACAGGACCACTAGGCAATGCCAAATGCCAACTATCTAAGGTACAGGCCTTGTGGTCAAGTTTGAAAATGAAGTTTGACCCGAGGGACATGATCTGAACATTTTTCTTTCTTTTCAGGCCCAAATGGTGGGTAATCCCGTTTATTTTTTCAAAAACAAAAAATTGATAAGACGATGTTTCTTGCTAAATATCTGTGTTCCACAAACTTGCCTTAGATGCCTTTATTTTGACTAGGGTTCATAATTTGAACACTCTTTTTAAAGCCTCTGTGGTTGGTAACTCTGTTTGTTCTATTTCTTACACATCTTGGTAGAGGTTCACAAGAAGATGTTTTTTGCCAAATATCTATGTTAATTACTTAAAGAGCATGCGATGCGTGCCACAAACTTGCTTATTTTGACTACGTCAAGGGTCGTAACTGTTGTATAAAAGACTAAACCCTAAGTGTACAACTTCTCATCCCAATAGATTGGTGTATGAAGTTTGGTGACCCTGTATCAATTCGTAAAGAAGCAGTACGTGCCACAATATTTTAGGGACGTACGCACGGACGGACGAACTAGAGCAAATATGTATCCCCACCTTACTATACAAACGAAACCGGCACTGATTTCTTTGTACGAAATGACATTTACTTTACAAGGTTCAGAAAACCAAATCTAAGACAATGGTTTGTAAATTTATACCAGCAATCTTGCATTGTATTTTTTTTTTCTAATAGCGTTTGAAGTTGCATCTGATGCATTATTCCAGTTCTTGGAATCATTTCTGACATTTTAACGGGTTAATGTGTTTCAAATGTGAAACATTGTGAACGATTAAACATTTTGTTAATGCAAAAAAAGACATCAGAGAGTTTTTTTCTACCTCTATCTCTTCAACTTGGTACTAAATCGATTCAAGTGGAAACTGAAAAAAATAAAAATCGTTATCTGTCAAAATAAAAATGATATGAGAAAAAAAGACTAACCTGTTGGCATAGATGACACAATGGCTTCAGGAGACACACACACTCCCTTGTCATATTCTGGTAACAGATTACAATCTAGATCCTGAGGCCACGAGAAATTGTATTTATTCATCAGAGGTTCGCACCCTCGCTTCGAACGCTCACAGACAGAGCGGCACGGTGGTATAGCTTCTTTTTGAAAATTAGGTGTACAGATTGGAGCAAACATTGCACATAGGAAAAATAATAAGTCCGCACTGCAATTCTGTTTCACAAGTTCACCATAGGGTTCAATAGCAAGTCTAGCATTCTCCTGTGTACTGTGGTGTAAATGGTTCGGCATCCGTGTCATATTGTACGGCATCCCCGCACACAAAGGGATCTCGATCGGTTCGCACATGTCTAACCCACGATTTGGGCTCGCCGACACTCTCACTGTCACAGTATGAAACACACTTAATATAACGACTACAACCACGGCACGAGATCGCGTGTCTGCACGTGCTACGGCACGATAGCGAGAATCACGTGATGCCGTCCTCCTCTCACATGCACTGCATCTTAACGGATCCCATAGTTGACTGGATTTCACATCAAACTCTGATAACATTTTTGTACTCGGATAAAATTATGTTTCTTACATCAGAAAATCTAACAGTTGTTCCTCTCTGGAAAATAAAATGAGTTTACACTGCTTGGAGATTGTTTCCTTTGATTCAAACAAGAACAAATTCTGCCAAAAAATTACTCAGTTATTTCGATATTTGTTATATAAATGTCGCGGTACTCAAAGCACTACTCGCTCACTTACACCAAACAACTTGCTTATATACCTTTTTTCAAAACGTTACACGTGGTCTCTGTACTTCCAGTGCATTTTTGTGTGTGTTTAATTTCGTCTCATTTGAAAAAAAATAATTATCTGCTTTAAACCACAGCCCATGTTCGGCCCATGAGTAAACGATATGAAAAAAACCTCTCCAGATGTAACGCTATGAAACCTCTTAAATCATTTCTTGTGATTAATCGACGATTATTTTATTGAGAGATCTGTTTTATCCAGGTAAGATCAGTTATCTATCCCATAATCCTTAAACCGCCTGCCGACTCGATAAATTTTGGGGCGGGACTTTAAAATCATTTTAAGCGTCAATCAATTTCTCGTTTTACCAATTAGGTATTTCATTTTCGTAATGAATGAAATACGTTCAAGCTATGTCAGCTTTCTTTACGTTTACTTAAGTACAAAAGTCGCGGACTGTCGAACAATGTTTCATTATGCCGCTGTAAGAGTAGCAAGACATTTTATTTTAAAACATATAAAACATTAACGGTAACTACCTTTTTGCTTAAATTACGAAATTTGCATGCCTTTGAAACTACAAAAAGAAACGCTCTTTTATGTTTATGCATTCAATATCTGACTCGTTTAAACGCACATAAAATATTGTACTTTATTACATAAGAATCTCGTCAATTGTGTGACAAGTTAACAGTTTATTCTGTACCATTTCGACAGTTTATTCTTTGAAGTGGTTTCAAATCAAATTTAACTGTGAAATGTGAAATTCTAAATCATCTCCTGCTTGTTTTGTCATTAGAAAAATAAAACACTTAACTGTAAACAGTGGCGTACAGCCCATCAACTTTTAAGAGAAAGGACCAGTATTATATATAAAAACGATATTTAAACTGCAAACTTTATAATTAATAAGAACTGTTTAACTACATTGTATAATATACAATCTCCGTCATGAACTGTTCATGTGTATACCTCA
>JAUMHA010381328.1:0-18961 GCA_032359765.1 Saxidomus gigantea
GAAGCGAGTGCGACTTCTGTCCTCAACAAGACCAGAGTGTGAATATAAGCATTATGGGCTATCAATATATCGACGCGGTAAGATGAGTTATTTGTATTCTATCAACTTTATTGTTTTCTGAATCAGAAGCAAACAAAGTTTTAAATCTCATCTTAATAGCATGGGAAGAAACAGAAACTAATTTTGATAGATTTACAAAACATAGAATAATGCCTAAAATGAGGAAACTTTTGCGTTTTTCATCAATTTCTTTTACACCTATAAATCACTTTAAAATTACAAAAATCCAATTTGTTAGGATACCTGAGCAATATTACTTTCTCAAGTTGCCTGTTTGATCGCATCGGTAGTTTGGACAATGCAACATTTCCTACACATGAATGTGCTATTTAATAATGTATTGTGTTTCATTATATTAAGTGCGCAATAAAAGATGATTAGATAGGGACAGAATAATGGTCATTGTTTATTTTATTCGGTATTATAATTAACAGTTTAAAGGAACTCTAAATATACATACATGCGAGCACAAAACAGGGTGGACATGATTTCTTAAAATACATACCCTAAACAATTTGGAACAATTTAAACAACCTGAAAACAATTTCTATGCATATAATTGGCAGTATTGTCACCAACCCTCAAAGTTCCAGCTATTTATTTATTAAATACAGCTTACTATGTTTTGCGACAAAAATGATGCGTCTGTCAGCGAGGATCAACGCCATAACGACAAGGCACCAAATCAACAGAATCTATTCTGTAACTCTAGGAGCGCATGGGAAGTTATGAGAGAGCATGAAGATTTCAAGTCAAGTGAGTACACAGAAACCTTTTAACCACGTCATATAAGGGCAAAACAAGACCCTTTATAAGCAATAGATACTGGCAAAACTTATTTTAAGATTATGTTCAAATGTGTCACCACACTCTTCCAGATTTGTAAATGTTTGCCATGATTAACCATACTTTCCAAATCCGTTCTGTAATGGCAAGTAGAATATCGTAATACAGATATCCTAATAGCAAACTTTCGAAATTTTCATATACAATGTTTTTTATTTCGCCGAGTTACAACATTTTTGAATATTTAAATGTAATTGAAAACTGCAACATGCCAATGATATCACATGCTTGGTATCGATCATTCCTGTGAAGTTTCATTGATTTAGAACCTATGATTGCTGAGAAATAGCGCGGACAAAATTCGCTGAATAAAAAGAAAAAGGGCCGTGACTCTATGAAACATCATCCTTGCACTTCGTTTACGACGGTATAAATATGCATACCAGTTTGTGCATTACATGGAAGTCATAAACATAAAGTTAACCCTCTTAGTATTTCATCTGCATATTTTCCATCATTTGACGGTGCAAATATTCGTGCAACAGCTAATCGTTTTCTTCTAAGAAGTTTGTATTGGTATTTTCTAATTTATAAGCATATAAGAGTTTAATTTAGAGAACTAATATTTCAGTACTACGGGCAAGCAGAGTTAAAGCTTTTTTGATTGGCTAACGTTCAAATGTTTTTATCAAACAGTAATGGTTTCATATCTTGCTAAGGTAGCAGAATATATTTCGAATAATTAGTCAATGAGAAGCACGTTTCAATGTTATTGTTGAACTCAATTGTATCAATAGGGCAAATGCATGTATGGGAACTCTATTTCATTTCTCAAGTTTATATTTTTATTGCAAACAGATCCGGATACATTACCAAGTAACTTCGACACAACACCAGAATTTGAATTCATCCAAGAAACAGACGGCTATCGGGTGCTGGTGCTTGACGTCTCCGGAAGCATGTCTTCTGTATGTCTACATGCCTTTGTATTATAAATATGTCTTTGATGCTTCGGACAAACAATAAGTCTATCTTATTCCAGAACATTTGGACTTTTAATCTCACCTTTGGACAGACAAAAGATACTTACGAACAATATGTCTAAAATGTTATGCCTGTTTTCTTATCAACGAAACAGTCATCGTCCCTCTGTTAAAGAATTTTCGGTTAATCCCATTATTTCCTTAAAGCCTCAAATATATTTTTTTCTATGACAGCTACTCAATGTGTTTATTCGATCTTTAATTTTGATCACAGCCATGTAAATACACATGCCCCTGTTTCTATAATCTTTTGGAATGTCTCCAAAATGTAAGTGCCGATTAAAATCAATTGTAGATACCTTGCTAAATGATAAATTTTATCTCTAGGTGTCTAATTATTCGAAAACGTGATCAAGTATGTGTTTGTCATACATATTTTGAAGAACTCTCAATTACTCCGGTACATCACTTACTTTATTTTCTTTCTGACAGAGTGTCTGTTCAAACAAATGATGCTAAATGCTACCTTGCCCCTGTATGCTACACTTAGGTGTAATGCAAGGGACACCTTTGTATTATGTGCAGCAAATGTGTGCTGATTTTTAAAATTAGCTCATGCAAAGATCAGTTAGAGCCCGGACACGATATATTACTTTTAAGAACTAGGTCATTAATTAATGATTGTATGTAGTGTTATGTTACAGCCTCGATACGGAATTGCAGACGGACTGAGAGGCGGATTAATATAGCCATGCAGCTTTATACTCAATAGCTCCGAAATAGGTCTATGGCAGACACAGGACTAATCACAATAACATGTCATTGAAACACTGATTTATTTGTGTTTCAAAAGCATTCCACGAAATTAACCTGACCTGTACAAATCAATCTTAACATTGTATAAAAACATATGACTGTTCAAACTTGAATTCTTAAATTACAACTTTCAAATTTGGGATTTCTTTACTGAATCAAATATCAAATACCGTAAACTGTCAAAGTTGAACGGTGATTGCTGACGTCATATGACAATACCAATATTTCAAAAGTAAATTAAATCATTTTTATTTTTACTAATATACTAGTTTAGCATTCCATCTTTTTTAATTACCCTTCGTGGTTTGCATGCAAGCGCAACGAGCAATGACGTAAACAAACTACGTTCGTGTTTCGATATTAATTCACACGGCTGATCATTATTGTACCTTCTCCGCGTTCTAGTCGGTTTAATCTTCACAATGGGTTTGTACACGAGTTTGTGGGGGGTAAGTTTTCGTAAAATAAACATTCTAAGTTCAATTTTGTTATTTAATAACAGGTAGGCATCCGGATTCGTAAACGGCTTTTTAATTTCTGTTTTGTCAGATTTCTGTTAGTTAACATAAAATATTTGATTACGATTACGCATAAGGACGACAAGCGAGGGTTATTCTACCATAAACCAAACTTGAATACTTATTATTTCGATTCTAACACAACTTATTTGATTCAACTAATGAAGAAAATGAGAGAACTAATTTCATCGAACGTAATTTACACTTACGTGCTACGCACCTAGATTTTGCCGCTGAAGTTTCCTCCCGCAAACACTTCCATGTGACTTTAATTCATGAAAAATGTATAGTACGCGGTGTTTCAGATTTTTCAT
This sequence comes from Saxidomus gigantea, assembly GCA_032359765.1. Taxonomy (NCBI): domain Eukaryota; kingdom Metazoa; phylum Mollusca; class Bivalvia; order Venerida; family Veneridae; genus Saxidomus; species Saxidomus gigantea. The sequence continues at coordinate 3,478 of JAUMHA010381328.1, forward strand.
CAACGTAAACTAGTCTCATAAGAAAGAAAAAAAACTTTAATAAATTTCGAGTAAATGTAACAGGAATTCCATTTATAGAAATTGTTCGAATTTTAGGGTACGCAATAACGATTCAAGTTACGAAAAATATTAGTAACGGGTATAGATAAATGACGTCACAGCTTCTCTTGATTAATGAGGTCACTGTGTAAACAAAAACAATAACAACAAAACAGTAAATAAAGTCAGTGTAAATAATATCGTATTATTAACCACGATTACTGGACGTATGTCATCCATCGGATCCTCCCGCTTTGCCCCAAGTCATCCAAATAGATTTTGTTTTACATGTATGTAGGTTATTCTCTGGTCGTGTTAGAATTGTTGATAAACCTGTTATCGTCATATCAATATTGACGTCGCCAACTATTAGATGATTTTCAGTAGTCACGATACGGAGGCGCACATCCCTGATTCAATGATGTCACATCAATAACATACTGTCTTATGGGAACACCACAAAATGAAAAAACTATTAAAATTGACTGGAAAAAGTGTTTGACACTACTCATTTTCCGATGATGCTTAATATATATTTTATTGATGGTCTAATTAGAATTGTTTCAAGTTTTAATGTTTGTGTTGACAGATAATTTCAAAAAATGATTTCAGTATGACAGAATCGGTACTTTACATCAATCTGCTGAATACATTATACAAGAGGTGATCCCGTTTGGTAGCTGGCTTGCGATTGTGATGTTCAGTACTTATGCAACGAAGTTGATAGATCTTACTCGTGTTAATTCTCAGGCGGATCGTGATATTCTGAAGCAGGCGCTTCCAACATCTACATATTCATATACATGCATTGGATGTGGTATAGAAGAAGCATTACAGGTATATTTTTAGGAGATGTTTAAGTAGATTAAACTCAGGCATATTTCAAATTGAGCATTGTCCTGATATTTTACTGCACATGCATCTCTAAAATTATAAAACAATTATAACTTTATTAAAGAAATCATGTGTTAATGCCATAGATTCGTTTCCCTCCAATTATTATTTCTATTTGACTTCAGATTTTAAACGACAAGTTAGGTTATGCAGAAAATGGAGAGATAATTCTGATCACAGATGGCGGAAACAACGTGGGCGACCTGATTACATCAAGAGCAAATGCCGTGACCGCAAAAGTTGTTATTCATACTGTTGCTGTATCACAACTAGCTGATACCACTCTTTCCGATATAGCAGCTGAAACAGGCGGAAAGCATTTCACATACTTAGAAACAGGAACCGTAAGCTTTGCCGCTGTGTTATCAGCGACAATTAGTCCTGGGCTAACATCTGCAGCAACCCAGTATGTCACGGTTAGTATTGTATGAAATATGATAAATACATCATATCAAAAGAAATAGTTTTTATCTTATTATTTTTTTAGTATTCTGGTTTCCATTCACTATTCTGTGATGATTCTACAAGTTTTGGTCAGAGTTGTAGATAAAAGTATGCAAGAGTACACTCAACCGGTTTAGAAACGCAAAAATGGCAAACTATTTATTTTAACCTCGGAGGTGTTGTTAAGAGAGGTTGGACTGTATTGTATATAGTACTTGTAGTTAAATATTTCACACATACTCTATAGACCTTGCATGTATAAAATATTTGAATGCTGCCAATTTCTGTTCTAAATTCTACTTTCAGCGGCATTATCGGTTCGAATATGTTGTTTTTTTTCATTGGCAGCAAAGTCTATTATTCGAACTTCATACATTTTTGTCTTTTGGTTTAGTCCGTAAACAATTTCGTTTCATTCTTCCATTTTACCATGATTGTATTTCGGCTTTGACGTATATTCGTCAGCCAATGTTTTTTTGCGTGCACTATCAAATAAAAAGGATTGCGGGTTGCTCACTATCATCATGTCATTCTTCATTTTGTGTCTCAGTTGATATCAGAGAAAAATGATTCCTCGTCTTCGAATGTATTTGATGCGACGTTTGCACTTGAGGACGATTTAGGTAGTAACACATCTATTACTGTCCTGGCAACATACAGTGGCAAGCTTCAATTACAATTACTTGGTCCAAATAATTACCAGCAGAAGATGACGGCAAATGGAAGCTCCGCAACAATGAAGATTCCTGATGTTGCTCAGGTATTTGTTCGTCAATGTACCATCTTCAGTTAATCGATTGATGATGATTCAACTAAGATAGATTGCTTAATTGCATGTTATTCACTTCAGATGCAATAAACCTCGAGTAGTGGGATAAGTGGACGTATCATCCCTTATTTGTAGTAGCTTTGTCAGGTACTGGTCATTAGCTGTCCAAAGTATATTCAGTTACGGGCTTTTTCCTTATGCATGTGTAAAATAAACTCGGCTGTTTAATGTCATCTCGAGGTGGAACGTGCTAATAACAGGAGGAAAAGAAATTGGGAAATTGAATAATATGACACAGTGTGACTGGCTTGATTTGCTTATAAAGCAGATCATATTACCATGTGGCCAGTTAGTTAGTTAGAGGGCTAGGAGTTCGGCTTGAGACTTACTTTTGTATTGCCACTTTCCGAGTTAGGAAAACACTTATTAAGTAGAGAAAATGTTTCCCGAGCATGGAACTGAAATTGTTTTTTTTAAAGATTGTGTGCGAACTTACTATGTTATGTATAGACACACACAATAGACTATAATTATGCACATAAATGGTGATTTAATTGAATACGTAGTTATGTGTGCAATCTGTAATACGTTACAAACGACACAACAACTATGACATCGTTTCTGTCATATTATGTTTTATTGTATATCAATTTTAGTATAAAGTTTAACAGTTCAAATGACGTAAAAGATCTATTGTATTTGAAAACAAAAGATGCTTAACATTTTATCTGAATGTTTTTGAGTGTACAGTATAGTTATAAAATGATCTTACCTTGATTTTCTGTTTCATATCTAGGCAGGAACATATCATTTTACAATAACACTGGAAAAGAGCCAGACTGTAGAGTTTTATGTTACATCATATCCTTCTGTATCAGACAATAATGTCATACGAGTATTTTCAAGACTTAATACTTCAAATGTTGACTATTCGGCGGACGAACTTCCTGTTGTCTTTGTGGACGTTTCAAAGAGTTATGCTCCTGTTCGAAATGCCACAGTGCATGCTATTGTTGATGCAACAAATTGTACATTGGATCTAAACGACAACGGAATGGGTTAGTATAGTACTGTTTCCTATCTGTTCGCTTACTTCTTTAACATATTCATGGATGTTCTAACCCATTTTCCGGCCTTTCGACTTCTTAGCAAGGACGTGGAAAATAAGTCAAAGTAATTTCAACGCAATATTATCATGTAAAGTCGTTGTCGTCACTACTTTTATTTTATTGGTGCTCATCGATTTGTAAACCATCCCTGGTATATAATGTTATACATGTGGTGTCTCAAATATTATATGCTGAATATATCATGTAGTCAATTTAAGGAGAAATAAGCATTGTTGTTTTTTTTACTGCCGCTTTGACATTTTCCAATGACTTTGAAGTTAACAAATTATGTGAGCATAGATATTCATTCTGTATGTTGTGTAACGCTTTATAAGCAGGTTTCTTTTGGTACAACTGATCATTCAAAACTTCAAAAGTCCTTTCATATTTTAAATTCTGGAAAAGACAAGTATGCCTTATCCCCAAATATATTAACATCAGATTTATTGTAATATTCAATGTTTTTGTTTCATTCAGATCCAGATAGGCTTAAAAATGACGGGACGTATTCAGGATATATATGGCGTAGCTGTCTGAGTTCGGGTCGGTTAAATATAAAGGTAAAGGCCGATGGGAATGAAGGAGAGACTATGCTTCAGTATGGTTTATCAGGTTCAGTCTCACCATACACAGGTAGGTTCATACTTTTCAAAAGCGAACATTACATCCATTTTTGTATTATTCAGTTTTTGAATTCTAATAAATCGTGAGAACTATAACCTTTCGAATCGTTACGAACGTATTTCTATTGTTTGATATGTATTAGTAAATATTTAAAAGAATCATTTTACGCTCTGCCAGAAGAAAAGAGAAAACAAGACAGATAAAGAAGAATTCTAAACAACTAAACGATATTTTAAAATATTTTCAAATTCAATCAAAATAAGATGACAAATCTATAACGGTCGATTTCTGAATAATTTCAGATGGAAATGAAACTGAAGTAATTGGAAGTTCCTTCCAGCGAGTAGTTGTGACAGAAGAACTATTTATCTCAAATTATAATGACAACACAACAGACGTCACAGCACCAGGAAGAATCACCGATCTAGAAATTAACAACATCCAAACAGAAAACACAGAATTTGGCGAAAGTCGTAATTTCACTATTACATGGACTGCAACAGGCGATGACAAAAGCAATGGGCAAGGTGATTTGAAACTCTATTGTTACTGAGAATCTTTGTTTTATTGGTCATTTTTGGTTAATATTTGAGTAACGATAGTTATGCTCATAAATATTATAATGAAACACTGTCCTGGGTATCACTGTTTTAAATACATGTAATAGCGAATATCCAAACATGTGCAGAAAAATGTACAGCTTAACGGAGGATTCTAATCAATGCATTCTTCTTGAAATGGTATAAGTTTCCTACAAATATTGTAAATCAGTTTTACTTTTGTAAGAAAATCTTATCTGTTCACATACATCAATTAGAATGGGTACAATAAAACACAAACTTTAATACTGATCTGAATTTATTATTACAGTATATGAACTTCATCTTTCAAAGAAATATTCATAATGATTTTTTTCAGCATCGGAATATGAAATGAAGATTTCTAATGACTCACTCATACTGCGAGATAACTTTGATACGGCGGAGTTTTTCAATATAACAAACGGCATCCTTGTCCCTCAAGTGGCGGGTCAGTTAGAGGCGTTAAAGCTGGCAGTAGACGCAGAGGGATCTTACACGGAAGACATGTTCTTTGCCCTTCGCGCCATCGACGATAATGGCAATATCGGACCTGTGTCAAATATAGTACCTATTGCGGTAGCTAGAGGATTTCGAATATCAGGAGAGCAAGGGTATGCTGTTTTTGAGGATGAAATAATTATTACAGATGAAATTTCTCCATCAAACGACAAGGAAGACAAAAAATCAACACTGATAATAAGCCTGACAGTGGCCGGTGCAACTTTTCTGATAATTGGCGTGTTAATAATTTTTCTTAAGAAGCATGCGGTTTCAAAGGCTGTTGTAGCAGGTAATAAAATGTTCAGTTTTTTTTTTCCCGGCTGTAAATCATATTTATTAAATACTAACAATGATTATAGAAATGCCCATAACTGCTGGCATGTCAAGCTTGATGGTATATGTGTATTTAAGGGTTATGTTGTATCAACGATAGTGGGTCACTTCTACACTGTTTAACTGTCAATTAAGATGTTAAAGAAAACTCATCCAAGTGTTTGTTTTTAAATTATTACTGACAATATCTCACTGTACATGTATACTTTAAGAAATAAAATGAGAAGACTATAAATATCCATTCGATGCAATCTGGGTATTTGAGGCTTAATCATCTTAGCTTGATAACACTTCATGCGTAGAAATCATTTTTATGATAAAATGTGGCATTAATATTATGTATAGATTGACGGTAATTGTTTTATTACAAAGAAGCTGTATCAATGGTTTCCTATTGATAATTTTAATACTTTTGACAGAAAGTTTTGTGTTGCCCTCGTATTTGTTTTAAATTGGTAGTTTATGACGATCGAATACATTTATTATAAGATTAAAATTCTTCCATGCTTTTTACAGACAGTGAAACACCTCGAATTGTAGACGCAGGATCAAGAACATTGATTGAACCGTTACATCAAAATCTGAATAGAGTTAACTTTGCCTCAACGAAAATGCCCTCTGCATTCGTTCCTACCCCTGCATTCGTCAGAGTAATCAACGAACCGCAATCACTGACCTCTGCAAAAATGCAAGAGCCGAGAACAAGTACATATAGCGATTGCAAAGAGAACGTTACCAAAGTAACAGAAGAGGCAGTTGTTAATATAGAGGATTACATAGATGAGTTTGAGGATCCAGATACATACATAACTGTAAAATTAGATCCGCCTTCTTTATTACCTACGCTTCCATTTAATAAGACAAACAAGGCAAAGACCATTCATAGCGTATTTGAATTGGCAGATGAAGAAACATTCGATGATGATGATAGTGACGATAATGCAACAGTGATGGTTTTAAGTAAGGATGAAAAAGAAAAGGTGTTAGAACAGTTTCCAGAGCTACCATTTGAAAACCACGAACATTTTGACCGCAGCCATCCTCCGCCGAATATGGCTTTACATGTCCTGAAACCAGAAGATTATGGACCTGGTAAGAAACCATATGCATTCCCATCCCCATTCAGTGGTGTAACTCTGAGTCTACCGGGTAAATCGAATGAAGACGACCATGATAATGATGATGGTAATGATAATGATGATGATGTTGCTGATGAAGATAATGACAGTCAGGATGATGATGATGTTGATGATGATGATGATGATGATTATGGTGATGATGCTGTTGATGATAATGATAATAATGAAACGTCAACACCGATTAAAACGGGAAATATTGCAGACGAGGGAGATGCCGAAAAGTCAGACAGTGCTGAAGACCTGTCCTTTTATGACGACAACAAACTGTCTGTCACCAGTGCAGCGGATATCGAGCACAACAACATGGAAACTACTGGATCTTTAAATGCTGAGCTGCAGATTTCTAGCTTCGTTGCTTCTTCGAACAAAGTTGAATCTACATCGAGTTTTAATAACGAATTGCGGCAACAAGGAAACACTTATTTAGACTCTGGGATAGGTCGCGAAATAGATTCGGAGAAGGAAAGTTACTAAAATAGACTGGACGCTGTAGAATTAGAACTAGAATTATTTGTTGTGACGTTCAATAATTTTAATTAAAATATTGAAAATTTATAATATCTGTAAATAGAAAACTTAGTGTGTATATTATGATAAACGGGATGGAAATTTATTGATCATTATTATACAGAAAAGAAATGTTTGCAGTGAAATATATCGTATGATGTAAGATACCTTTCACCAAACACAGCTTACTTTTTCAAAGTAAAATGTTCTCTGTTTTCAAAAGTGCTATCGTATACAGTGCTACAGCTATGTCATTACTCTGGTGTATAACAATACCTGAGTACCGTTTCTTAAGGAGACGACAAAGTCTGATACAATTTTACAATTAATTTTAAACGAAGTTAACTTATTTGTCTGTTAAATGAATCAATAACATAATCAATGACAAAGTACCACTCTCCTGTATTTTCCAAAACAACATTGTTTTCCCTGTTCAGATCGTCAACATCCATCCAAACATGAGCATTCGATCCTATGAATTAGTTTAAACAGTAACTTACTAATTTATCACAAGTACTTTTGTGTAGGTGATTCTTAAGTTACTAAAAACTTTCTTCGACATACAACACTAAGTCAAAGTGTGTTTCAGAACTTTAACAGCTACTTAGCATACACGAATTCATTTTTAAAAAAATAAATGATTGTATATTTTAGCACATTCCTAGAACGAAAAATGTTTATATATTGTACGGTCCCTGGTTTTGCTTACTATTATTGGGATGCAAAAGTTGCAATTGATATCGTGTATTATATTAAAGTATTGTGCAGTTTTGTAACTTTTGCGAAATTTTTACAGTTGGAATCATAAGTGAGCTAGTGAGTTCTCAACTGGAGTATTAAGTAAAAAAAAATTGCTACATGTTTCTTTACCTGCCTTTCGTTCTCTCAAAAATTAGCAAAATGAGCTTACGAATAGCGCAAAATAAACAGGACTTTGTCTTCTATAAAAAAAAAGTGAAATCAATTTGAATTTCTCTTTGTGCATAGTTGAAAGCCATACATGAACTATATTGAACTTTATCTAATTTCCTCAGTTGCGCTTTCGAAAAGTTGTTCTCAGCAAAGCTCATCACAATCGCTTGTAGCTATTCTATTATATCACCTTCCATGAAACACAAGGGTGTGTGGGTACAATGTAAATACATAGCAGCATTTCACGGGTGGCGAAAAAGATCACAAAAGTTATTAAATTTAAGGTTTACATTCTTAACATGTATCATGTACCGCTGTACTTTAGAAGTAGAATCCCAACGACTGAACTATTTGCAAAACCCTCGTAAATTTGAACACCTAAAATCAATCTAAGAATTGATATCAAGCACTGAATAGACATCGACGACAATATCCCTATTGTGAGCGTTACTTATAAAGATCTATGCGAGATACAATAATGTGAATTATGTTATTAAGGTATTCGCAAATACAAAATGAGACTACTTCTGCGTCGCTACAGCTTTTTTCACTATCATTCAAGCCAGACAATTCGCAAAGCAAAAACAAAATAACTGTAAAACTTTCATGAGCATGCTTCCAAAGCAAACCAAACTTCATTTGTTTCACGTGCAAAATAATAATCTTCATAAAATAACAAATTTCTATCATACTGAAACAGGAGAAAGTAAAACGTTCAAATGAGCCACATGTTTGACCAACACATCAGTTACTCCAGAGATTTTATCACGTGACAATTGTCATAGTAATGTATAACATTAAAATGTTGTAGTGACGTTGTAGATATATGTGTACACGAAAGCTTACAAGCTTTCCTCTAAAAGGTAGATGATACGTTCAAGAAACAGGGTAACTGAAAATGACCAATGTCTACACACACAAGACAGGAATCCGCCGCAGCGCCACCGTAAAGTATCGTAAACGTACTGTAAATCGCATTATTCAGAAGCTTATTCAGAAACTGAAAGCAAACAAGAATCAAATATGAACCAGCCGTGCTTCAAATTTCGTATTCCAAGACATTCTTCAATCATGTTCCATTTGGACAATATTCGAACTTAAAGCGCTGTGCTATACCCTCATCTATGCTTACACAAATGAGATGAAATGCAACTAAATCGGTGCGCATTTTCTTTTCTCTTGCCTGAACGTTGTTATCAAAAGAAAACAATGGCATGCGTTCTGATCTAGAGTATATGGCATTACATGTACATGGAAGTATGCGTTATTATCAACTATTCAAATCCCGAAGAATGGTAGACTTGAAATATGCAAAAGCAAATGTAATAACGAGATCATTTATTCCCCTAGTATTATGATAAATAAATGCGACTTTTGGGCACGTTCGTCAAAATCTGTTTGACAGCCTCTGTACCTTTTGACATATTTCGTATCATTTATCACCTATTTAGCAACATTTGTTCTTGTTTTTGATAGTTTCGTTCATCATACATTATCTGTTACAAATAAGCTTAGTACGCAAATATTAATTGTACAATGATAAAACGTAAACCGTAGCAATGTATGCCAACCATAACAACAACCTTTCACTTACACTAGTATACGTATTTTGTTAAAACACTTATCCGTGGGTTAACGTTTTTTGATTGATTGTTTTGTGTCCTATAGATTTTATGTATTTTTTGAGGTATCAGGCTCAAGTGCTTACATGCTAACTTTGATATATTTAAACAATACGGTTATCATTAGCCTGAGGGTGCTAGTTGGCCACTATGATAAGTGATAATAAACAACATTTTGTGAGTGCAGTATTTACTTCAGCAACATACTGAAAGGAATATCAACACATGCTCCTCTTGCTATCCAACAACATGTTGTGGTAAACTAGAAAATTAAAAATCACATTTTAAATCAGAAGTATAACATACAGTGAATGAAGATGTATGAGTAACGTTCCAATACAGCGTATTTGAAACTTAAAATTATCTAAGTATGAATAAAAATTACTTTAAATTAAAATGCGTTTATTATATACAATGTATATATCCATTCCTCATGATTGAAATGTAATTTTAAATAAGATCTTTAAAATGTGAAAGATGTCAACCTGTCGATCAGGTGTTGTGTTCGAAAAGCATCTGAAATAATTGCCTAAATGTTTGTATTTAAATGCAAAGTTCTGTCTATTATAATTTTCTTAAAAGTCAATGATTGTGTATAATTACATTATCATTATAAACTAAAACTGTTGAAGATTTGAAAAAGCTTTAATATATCAGCAATGTCCACTTCATTATCTTTTTACGGAAATTATTAATTTTAGGAAAAGTCTTAAGATATGTCTTAAATTTCTATTTGAATAAGGCCCAAGTTCCGAAACCAAAATTTTTTCGAAATCCGAAAGACAGTTTGTAGCATTCCACACCGCACACAGTTCTTGCATCACATTTAAATTACAAACTTCATGTACTACACACTACATACCTGCCTCGATATATACATTTGCACATGTATACAAACTATATATATGTACTACATATACAACCTACACTTTTATACTTTTCACATCTGCCTCATGTATGCCTCATAATACACATGTAGACAAATTACATGCACTGTAAACTACAGATATGTCACATACATTTGTAAATCTACTACAAACTACATCTCTACCTCATTATATACATGTATACAAATTACACGTTCTACAAACTACATAGTTGTGTCATATCTGCCTCATTTATATGTCGATTAAAAAGAAAGCATATTGGCTGCCAAACCTTGTAGAATGTCGCCTTAAAGCCAAATCAATATCTCTACATTATCATATTTTGCTTACTCTCTTTCGCACAGAAATCCGTATCGACTTTGACATCGGCTATCGTTCCATTTGAAATCATGCACACCGTAAAACGAAACACAATCCTCGTCGCCTCCGGACTGGTTAGGTTCATTCGGTGACCAATCAGTAACTTCAAATCTATTCAAAACACATTCATATAATATCTGCTATGAGATAGTGAATAAATGGCGCTTGCTACTGGACATTTCCAATTTAATCGGAATCGTAATCTGATTTTGAATCGGACAATTGTTGACGGAAGATTAGAGGACATCTTACTATTTTATCTATTCATTGAAGGATATGACTTTAGCACACAATAAACAAAACCTTGTTCAAAGCGTTCATGTACATTGTACATATATTAGTTCAATTATCTTTGTTCAAGAATATGCAGTACTCCCAAGACATAACAAATTTGCACGAATAAAGTTTCATATGCATTTCCTAATTCTTCTTACGATATAATGGGGACTGTCAGGGATACAAGATGCTTTGGATGTCATCATTTTGTAGCCCAAAAAACCCAGTCCGAAGCAAAGGTTAGATCTTGGCCGACCAAACGTCTAAGTATCGTTGAGATGTCCAAATAATCCGCTTTCATTGTGATTAATAATGTCATCTACATCTATTACGATTTGTGAGTGTAGTGCCTGATACAACAGTAGCCCGAGTAAACCTGCTGCTCTTTTTGTTCTAATGACTGTATATTTTATGCCAAGTGAAATAAATAGACGCAATTATGATAATAGTCAGGGACAAGATCCATCATGTCGGAGGCGACGACTTTCCAACCTGATTATGAGTTGTCCATGCACTTATCACAGGGCATTTTTCACGCATTCTCAATTAATTGGGTCTCCCGGACCATTTATTAAAATATTAAAGGTATTTTCATTATACATTGACGATATGAAGTATGTCTGTCTTTTATGTTTCACGGTAAGACTTAACATGTTCTATATTTAACATTAATTAGGTACAAATTACAATTTACAACCATTTCATAACGATGAGATGTCACCCATTCCTCAGCCTTGAATTCAAAATCATACGATTCCGATAAAGTTGGAAATGTCCACTTGTGACTGAAAAACTAGAAAAATGTAATCACGTCAAATAAGGTCGGCTTCCGAGGTCGAGTGGTTAGAGTCACTGACTAAAATCCACCGTTACCTCTCGTAGTTGAGGAGCATTGGTCAGAGCCCTGCTACCGACCATGTCTCTTCGTGTGAGAAAGTTGGGAGCTTTTAGCGGAGGGCAACGATCTAGTACCTGTTTATCCCAGGAACGATGATAAAGTATTCTGCCCGCCTCTAAAAATGAACAAATGCGGTTCAAATGGGCGTTATACCCATACGACAACTTGGACAACGCCAAATATAATAAGAATCTTACAAACTTTGCCAAAGTAAACAAGTCATGTTGTCGGTCACAATAATCGTGAAGAGCATTATATATACCTTGGTGATTAATTTGTTGTTTGTAAACTTAACTTAAGCCAGCTTTAAAAGAGGCACGTTACAATTTAAAATTATTTCCTTAGATTTTATAAAAAAGATTAATTAAGCTGCTACTTTTCATAACTTTTATCACAAACATAAATGAAACACACCCTTCTCCTGTATTTTCCCAGACAAAACCATTTTCTGTCTTCAGGTCGTCCCCATCCATCCACGCCTGATCATTTCCTATTTGCATAAAGGTTAATTTGTTGACATTGAACTTGCTTTATTACATGTATGTGTAGCAAACAAAATTGCATCATACTGTAAATTTGGCTTATATTGGCTATGGTTTATTTTTGCTATTTTCTTGAAATACCGAATAAGTCTGCCTGCTCACAAACCGCAAGAATTTCCGTCGTGCAAAAATTACCCAATTTAGGGTATTTCATTTAACTCATTACAATTATAATTTTAACATATTGTCTGGGAAATAATCATATGTTTGGAATGTTTATTATATATAATCACCTAAATGTAAATTCCTCAACATCGCTTTCAAAAAGTCATTCTCTTCATAACTCGTTACAATTGCCAAATGCGCCTTCTGAGATTCGCAGTACACCTGGAAACAACAAACTAAGTGAATACATTCCGTTCCTATTTGGATGTTAACATCATGTTAGGATTAAATCAGATAAACACGTATATTGTATCAGAAATAGAAGCTTATGTTTCATAAAGCATGCTAGTAATATTTATCTACTCACTGTCACATTGATCCATAATGTTGCTAATAAAAGAAACACAACAGCTAATTTATAAGTTATGTTTTGTAGAGAAAAGTTAATCATAACCTTTGCTTCGCTCCAGGTTTTTCTCTCTGAAAAATATTTGTAGCATGAGTCTGCAAAAGACGACCACCCAGGGTCACATGCTTTACACGCTGAAAGATAAAACAATAATGACATGATTCAAAGACATGAAAACGAAGAATCAATTTCATATACCCGAACCGTCCGACACGAGTAAGTGTTACATGTTTCATATGCTGACAGCAAACAAGGATAACATGCTTCAAATGCTAACAGCAAAATAAAAACATGCTGATAGTAAACAATGATACTATGTTTCATCAGCCAGCAAACAAGGATTACTGGTTTCACACGAGACTATTACCTGTTTAACATGACAACAAACAAGGATAACATGTTTCATCGGACAGAAAACAAAGAAAACATGTTTCACATTACATCAAACAGAGAGTACCTGTTTTACCAGACAGCAAACAAGGATAAAATGTTTCACCAGACAGCAAACAAGGAAAACTATCATGAAGTAAAACAATAAAAACATGTCTCGCATGCAAGATTATACATGTATGAAAAAACTTATTTGTCTGTCTGCTTACCACATTTCATCAGCTATCATCATGAATTTTGCTCAAGATTTTTGTCATACTAAACCATGTAACCCGTTCAAATCATAAAACATCATATAGAAATATTAGAGGACACCATTCGTACATTAAATCTAGGTCAACTTTGAAACTAGTTCACTAAATCATCCGTTCAAATCATAGAAACATCATATGAAAACTCTAGAGGACACAATTTGTACATGAAATCTAGACCGACATTGAAACCAGGTCACCAAGTCATACGTTCAAATCATAGAAACATCATATGAAAACTCTAGGACACAATTTGAATATGAAATCTAGACCGACTTTGAAACCAGGTCACAATGTCACACGTTCATCTCATAGAAACATCATAAGAAAACTCTGGAGGACATAATTTGTACATGAAATCTACACCGACTTAGGAACTAGGTCACCACGTCATCCGTTCAAATAATAGAAATATTATAAGAGCACTCTACAATATGTACCAAATTATCATGAAACTTGATCAAATGTGTTTCGTTGAAATATAGGTCGATGTTGAAACTAGGTTTTGTGAGGTCAAAATCTAGTTATCCATGTCAGATCATAGAAATCCTTGGGAATATTCTCCAGGCTAAATTATGTTCCTGGTCCTAGTGAATACTCTACAAGCTAAATAATGTTCCTGATCAGTATGGACATTGGTCAGGATATTTGTCTTTAAAAAGCTTGGTCGGGTTTGAGATTGGTTTACATAGAGTTGAAAAGTAGCTAACTATGCATAAACGTTTAACATGCGTTTAAATTATTGTTCCAAAACAATATCCATTTGTCTTGATAAAAGGTAGATTTAGTTTGAAAATTGACCATCGGAGTCAAAAAGTAGGTCACCGTACCAAATGATGTAAAATCTTATGAACACGTTTTAGGTCACACTACATAAGAAATAATCAATTAAATTGGTCAAAACGTTTGTCTTTATGTACTAAGTCGACTTTGAATCAGGGTTTCCTGGATTCAAACTGGGTATTCCGGTCAAATTATAGAAATATTTAGTAAACTTTTAACTTATCACCCGTTGTTGTTACAAATCGACATGAACTTTGGTCAGGATATTTGTTTTTGATGAAATGTATATAGAGATCTTATTTCGAATGTTAATCATAAATAACAGTTCCAGTGTCCAGACACGGAATATGAAATAATTATATTTAAAGGCTATGTGCAAAATGTTGCTAATTATGAAATCATATAAATAAATATAATTGGTAAATATTGATATGTCGTAAATCGGATCAAACCTATGGGAAATGACCTGCACATAATCATGTTTCAAATCTGAACAAAAACAAGTATTTCTATTCTCCAGCATTATCTCTTGTAGTATATTCCTAAGTCATGCAATTCACACACTGAAAGTGCAATGAATATGTATCAGTAAGTTAAGATATTAAATTACTTTCAGACCTACCTCTGCTTACACATATAAGATACAGTGCTACAACATATGTCCGCATTTTCTCTGACCTTTAGTTAGTATTTGCTGTTCAAAAGAAAAGATAACCAGTATAGTCTCTTTTTAACCACTTTCTGTTCACTATCAGAGCTAGAATATGTGTCATTGACGTAAATGGGCGTTGGTATCAATCATTGAAAACTCCGACAAAGCTTATCAATGTTAAATCTGTAAAAGCGATAGCAAATAATAAACAATAGTTTAAGCATAGACCAATATTTCACAACACAACAAGCAGGTCTGAGTGAAGCGGGGATGGGATAGGGTGAAGCGATGTAGGATCCACTTTGTCCAACCCGATCTAGTACTGTACTGTCACAACACAATGTGTGAATATCATTCATTTCTTTTAAAACTTTAAGGCATACCTTCTTCTTAAAATTGAAATACACATTAGAGAAACACGACAGATAACCATCTGAATAAAACAGAAATATGCATT
>JAUMHA010381329.1:0-12468 GCA_032359765.1 Saxidomus gigantea
GTGCGTCCGTCCGACCGTGCGTCCGTCATACATTATTCACACTTGTACGGGCTATGTCTCAGAAACCACTGAGTGCTGCCCATTGATTACATTTCATAATGCTCGTGTCCATGCTATTTCTCAGCAAACCCACACATAACTTTAACAAATCTTCATGGGAAGCGTAAATACGCTAAATTACTATCATGTGCTGACTCATCGAGTTCAATTGATTAATACCCTATCATGTGGCCACCTTTCGCGCGAACGCTTGCCTCGTGTCTCTTGTACTTTCAATGTAATAGAATAATTAGTCATGTTTATCCAACGTTTTGCAGTATGCCAAAGAAATATGTATACAAGAAAAGGGGAAAAACCCAGATATATACAGAAAGCACTTTAGAAAAGGCTGTCCTTGCAGTACAAAAAGGAACACTTTCCATACGAAAGGCTGCTACATTGTTTAAAGTACCCAAATCAACTATTGGGGACCGCATAAGCGGGAAATATGAAATCCACATGCAGAATGGCAGGCCTCCGCACATCCCTCGGGACATCGAGGATAAGATCGTAAAAAGTGTAATAATGGCCGCAAGAAGAGGCCTTGGCCTCACGTGTAAACAGATCCTTCGTAGGACAAGTGTACTATGCAAAAGTTACAACATCGGGTCAGGGTTTACAAAATTCAAAGCTGGTAAAGACTGGTGGAGCGGTGTTAAACGACGCCATCCAGAGATCACATTAAAAAAACCTGAAAAACTTACAGGCAGCAGGTCGAGGATGATGAACAGAGAGGTTTTCAGGAAATATTTCGACGACTTGGGTATGTTTCTGGGGCACTGCAATCTAAACTAAATTGTCGCATTTACAAATATAAAAGCTTGGTAATTATGTTTTTAAAACAACACAAAAGTACATAAGTAATTACTCAGTAGCGAAACATTCTCAACTGATTTCAATACTTATTAGCCCCTTGTATGTTTATTCATTTAAAGAATTCAAGCTGGTCAGAATCGTATTTATTACAATTACATATGGCTATCTAATCCTAGTGTGTTTGCTCAGAACTGCCGTTTTGCGTCAGAAACAATATGGTATAAACAACATAATCTATATAGTATGGTGGAATATTACTGCCGCACCTTAGTTAACTGACTTTCGTGTTTATTAAGTGGTTTTCGCGAATACATTTCGTGTTATATACGTACCCGCCATATCTAAAAATAATTAGATACATGTAATACAAAATATTTTCGTGAGTCAGTTGATTAATGTGTGGCAGTAATATTCCATCATACTATAGGAAGTACAATGTATATAATTTATTCTCTGATTTGATGAATTTAAAGAAGAAAGTTATTGGTTACTACATCCCTTTGCTTAAAATGTATTTCAACATATTAAAAACATGACAGAAACAATTGTTGATGGTCTTGGTCTTCTGGAAAAACCGCATTGCATATGGAATTGTGATGAGATGTCAAAACATTTTGAGCACGATCCAGTTAGAGTTGTAGCTGCCAAAGGAGAAGCATGTGTAAGCAAGACGAGTACAAAGTCTACAAACATAACAGTGATGGCATGCGTCAATGCATCCGGGCGCAGAATGCCACCTATGTTCATCGTAAAAGGTAAATAATACATGGAATAAAAAACCCTATTGATGAAAAAAAATCATATTGGCGTAAATTATGGTATTTTCCGTTGCATATCGAATCCTTCTCTGTAGACACTACCATTACATATAACTTATGCACTTAACTAATTTTATCAAAATCAAGTCAATTTCCTCTCCCATGGTGCATTGTTCTGTTTTTAGGATGCATGTGTAAATAGCCTACCTATATTTCAGATTGCTAAAAGTCTTCTACTCACTATTCCGCATTGGAAATAATATAATATTTTCCCACTGAATTTTGTTTTAGACATTGACGATTGGCTCGATGATTTACAAGTAGCGAAAATATGAAAATTATGTCATTTTAGTGACACTGAAGTTTACAACCAACAGAATGTCGTCAATGGTTATTTCTACTTTTCAGGAAAAACATCTAGGTCCTTGCATGGTTTTGACACGGCATCAGCACCAGTAGGTTCCCGTTGGTTTTACCAACAAAATGGATGGATGGACGACAGCATTGGAGAACACTGGTTTGACGAAGTGTTCCTCCAATATTGTGGTTCTGAGCGACCGCAGTTGTTGATACTAGACGGGCATTCTTCCCATGAAACACTATCAATTTTGATGAGGGCAATGGAAGCAAATGTCCACATACTCGCACTACCACCTCACACTACCCATTTTTTACAGCCGTTGGACAGAGCTGTATTTGCTCCCTTGAACAGAAAATATAACGAAGTGTGTTCATCGTTCCTTCAGGAAAACCCCCTTCACCAAATCAATAAGTGGACATTCTGTGCACTCTTTAAGTCTGCCTGGAACAGTGCAGTCACTATATCCAACATCTGTAGTGGATTCAAGGCATGTGGGATATATCCTGTTGACAGAACAGCCATTCCAGATTCAGCATTCGCCCCTAGTGAGCCGTCTGATAAGCCCTTGCTAACGTCCAGTGTTTCAGAGAGATGTTCAGCCGAATATGTTGCGACACCAATAAATCCTGTCACCGAATCTTTCTGTCCTGCGACCACCAACGATCCTGAAACTTCTACCTTAGATTCAGACCTCAATGAAATTACAGTGTGCAACCAGCAAGCTCAGACATCTGATGCCGTTCCAGTCTCTTCATATGAAGCTGAAGACTCCCAAATGCCCCCTACGTCTCCAAGTCTGGACTTATCAGTTTCAAACAGCCATATTTTGGATATAAGTAACCCAGAAGCCCTCTTTCAACTAATTGCCAGCGGTGAAATTCTTATGGACCCTTTGACAGACTCTGAAGGCAAACAACTGTTTGTCAATACACCACCAGACTTATCCGCCTGCCAGCGTAGCTCCAGCCCTATGCCTGATACCATAAAAGCAGACGTAGACGGTGCCATTGAGGCCACATTCCTGACACCGAAAATTTTGACTGCTAGTAATCAGCCCCGGCAAGTTAGGTCGAAGCATATTACGAAACATCGACTGCTGACCAGTGAAGATGTCATAGGACAAAAGATGGAAGCAAACAAACTCAAAGTTGAAAAAGAAAACAAGAAAAAGAAAAAGAATCAATTGTCAATCAAACGAGAATTAAAGTAAAAACTGAATTGTGTAAAAAGTAAAAAGAACTGCATAGGTTCATGTGCATGTAAAAATAGTTTAAAACTCTAATGAGTAGTTTCGTTAATTTTGCGTTTTTCTAGTTATGTTTGAATTTGATTATACATGTCAAAGGCTTACACACTGTTTAAAAGGTAGATTTATAAAGCATATACTGTTGAATTAATCCCTAATTTAACAGAAATTAGGCTATTTCATGAAAATTAAAATGAATATCTTCACTAATTTACAATGTAGAACATATATTTGAAGATTGACTATTGATAAAGATGGTTATTCATATGTGTTAGCAATGCTTTATATTGTTCAATTAATTTATGAAATTATAATGATACTTTAATAGAGATGAAACGGCATGTATGTTGATATTAATTTGAAAAAAAAGATACTATTTTTTTAAAAAAACTTTAAGCGTCCGAAGTTTCCCGACACTTTTAACGTGTCCGTAGTTTTTCGACACCCGTCCGTACTTTCTCGACACTGTCCGAACTTTCTCATTTTGGGACGGTTTTGAAACCGTCATTTAAATCTATCTCACAACATCTTGGACAAAGGTATAGCTATAGGCTATAGGTTAAAGTCCGAGGAAATATGTACACTAAAAGCCGGTACCAAGAGTTTCGCGGTAAGTATGGAAGGTGATCAGTCATTATGATGTATGTATATGAAGGTGTCAGTAGTGCAAAAAAGTGTCCGAAGTTACCCGGATTGACCCGGGATATTCTAAATATACGTGATAATGTCAAGTACGCAGGACGTTGTTCGTGCTTTATGTTGTATATATGACGTCATCAACGTTTAAACTCGGCGCCGCAAGCGCTCAGCTTCTTGAAGGCAGATCTTTTACAGATAGATGCAGGTGATTTCACTGAAAATAGTTGAGCTGGTATTGATACAATCTGCCATTATATCACAGTACGTTTATCAAAACTACGAAATAAAATTAAAAATAAAAAATATTTCTTTCAAACAAGGTAATGCAAGTAATGGTATAATTATAGAAGTGGGGAGTAAAATGTCTGGGAACAGCAAAAATGTTTTTGCGTTGTCTGGCGACCTGGAAAGTCACTCAGCTCAGCGCAATAAAATAATGCATGATATTTTCTTCGACCTTCGTGATTAGATTACTACGCATCTAAACTCCACACAGTGATAAATTAGCCGGTATATCACTCAAAGATAAAATCTATTTCCTAATAATAACAAACAAATGTTGATTTACTTACACAAAAAATCTTAAATCCTGCTTCCATATAAATACAAGCTTCCGTTTCAAATGATGTTTTAGACGTTTTGAAAGAATGAAGGAAAACGTTCTAAACTTTGATATTATTGTTGTCAGTTCATCTGCAAAACTATCTGCTGTAATATCATACTTTGAAGTGAAATGAAACAGTCAAATAAATTTATACTACTTTATTTATTCTCGATTGTGAAGCAAGTTCTTACAACTTAGATTATTCGTTCTCGAGACTGATTTCAGATTAAATCAACATCGAAGAGAGAGAGGCAATGTGGATTCAATTATATCTTGCCAAAGGAGTTCAGATGCATAGTTATACAATTATGAGCGTGTAGAACAGTTGGAATAATTTTAGCATCTTATTGAATGAATAATAATAATAATGATAATAATAATAATAATAATGATTTAATCGACTGAAATAGCCTATGACATATCTTCCACGGAGTCCTTCAAAGACAATTACAACATTCACATTAACACAAACATATCAAAATCATCAGTAAAATCAGATTAATCATTTAACAAAATTGTATTACAGTACAATATCATATACGTCCAATAATATAATTAACTAGATTTTATTTGATGTTTTCGATATAAAAAAACTGGCAACTATCTTTCCAAACAAAAAAACAAACTCACTAACAATTTTGGAGATTCAAGTAAAAACAGTTTAAACAAACTGTCCTTTCTGCATGATCAATACCACAGTTTGATTCATTATAAATTCAACTGTTTGACACGTATCCTTGACACTATTTTCGAATGCCTGAATAATATATTATTACGCGTTAGAACGACAAACGAGGGTTATTCTACCAAAAACCAAACTTGGATACTTATTATTTCGATTCTAACACGACTTATTCGTCACAACAATTGAAGAGAAAGAGAGATCTATTTTCATCGTACGTAATTTACACTGGCGTGCTACGCACCTGGATTTAGCCGTTGAAGTTTCCTCCTACGAACACTTTTAAGACGCTTTTTAATAAGGAGTCACGGTTACGCGACTCCTTGTTTTAGTAGGCAATTTTGAAAACGACTCAGCGTTTGACCCTGACATTTTGAACGGCAATAGGCTTCCCCTTTCGCCTGCAGAGTAGATCGGCTTTTGCTGAAACGCGTTGGGACCGTCTTTGCGAACTCGGCTTAAAAATGGTTAAAAGTCATTTCCGTTGCCTTATATATGTGTTGATGCTGTAAATCATTTTAAAACTAACGGAGGCAAAATTCATTATATAATCAGGCAGTCATGTACACTAAATCAATTGATCCGCCAGTACATATCGCAGAAACATAACTCATTCTGCAATTATAGAGCAACTAGCAATACGATCTTTAAAAAGTATGTCCCTCACTCCAATATCAACCAGTTATACTTTTAAAAAATAAACGGCGTATACATATTTATTACCCTTCCATGAAATTTGTGGTCTTTTGATTGGTCAACGATCCGTTAATAGATATTGATATTGATATTTAAGGGCAAGTCGGTAATATACACTTGACATAACTCCGTTACTGTTTCGCTTGTTTGCCGCGTACAGTACGTCAATGTATAAGTCCGTGCTGATTTGTGACGTCACGCATAGTGACATTGAGGTATCCTAAGGGGCTTTGAAGGTCTGCTTACGTTCAGTCGTTAAATAATAAAAACTAAACAGAATCTTTCAATATTAAAGGAAGGGAAGGGTTATAAAAGTGTTATTTGTTTTTGACGTGATATATGGGGATATATTACCCGCCTCGACATAATATAACCCTTGCCTAACAGCTCGGGTAATATGATTCTAGGCGGGTAATATCCCCATATACCACTTCAAAAACCGAACAACATATAAACCATAAACATCGTTTCGATGAAAATGATCAATATGCAGTCTATCTTTAGATCGGCGATCACTTGATCAAACTTTCGTATTTCATTCACAACGCGTCCATTCATAAAATTTGAATGGTGCAAACCGATGAAAATGGAAAGAGAACAATAAATATTTTGTGTAGCCTACTTAAGTTTCAAATTATTAGAGGCTCTAAGAATAAGCCTTGGTTTAAAGTGACATTATGCGCATCTTACTGAACATAGTGTAATTTTCGTGACAGTTTTATTAAAGCAATATTTGATTGCTGTGCATTTAAATGTGTTAAATTAATGAAAATGCCGCATTAGTATCTGAAGTTGATGCTTTAGAAATATAAAAATCGGACTGATAAAATAATAGTTCCTTTCTTCGCAGTGATCTTCCTTGTGTTGTTGTTGGTGGTAGAGATTTCGGCAGTGGAAGAAAAGCAACTCCTGTATGTAGTTAATTTTTCCTAAAAAGACTCTCCCAGTCAAAATAAGAAAAGTAATATTTGGAAAGTTATTATTTCGTACTGGTAGCGGAAATAGTTTGGTGTATTGGGTTAAACGCCATTATTTCCTCTACCCGTTTGTACACACACCTATTTCAGCTGATTTTTAATTGAAAAAAATGCGCATAATTCCACTTTAATATTTAGCTTTTCAAAGGATTTCTTAAAGTAAATTAAAGTGTAAGGCTATTGAACTACTTACACGGGTAGTTATCTCTCCTTACCAACACAAAATATGATGTTATGAAACTGTGGGGTGCGAACTGCCGATGTGGTGCGGTTGTGAAAAATCAACAAAAATATGAGTTTGAATTCTGTAAATTTTCTTTAAGTTTTTTTTAATGAAATACTTTCAAAAATCGGCTGAAACTTTTAGGTAAAGAGATAGTACATGTACTGCCACAGATTCTATTAATTTTGTTTTGGAGATTATTTTATTTGACATCAGTTATAGGGTATGTCCCTTTCAGAAAGAAATGCTGCATTTGCTTTCTTTTATGATTTCTGATCGTATATCGTTGTTGTAGGAGTTAAACGTCCACTTCAAAAGAACATGTATTTGGTCAGTTTAATAGGCAGCTATTTTCCCTAACATCGTCCTAGAAAGTTCCAGTAATAGGCTCCAAATCTTTGCAAGCCACTGCCAACTACTTAAAGAGACAAAATCGAAGGTTAACGTGATTTCAAGTCAGCTTCGCTAACCACTAGACCACGGAGGCGGATCAGACATCAGTATGAAAATAATGACCTGTATTATATGTTTTATGATGTAAGCATATGTCCCTTACGGAAACATAATGCACCACTACTTAAATTTAAGGTTTCATGAAAATATTGTGAAATAATAGACGACTACGTCGTGTCAAGTATTCCTGAAGGATTTGTCTTAAACAAAACTGGTTACATACAATTTAAAAGCTCTGTATTTTACTTCCTCAAAAAGTCTCGAGCAAAACTATGTTTTTGAAAAAATTAAACAACAGCAACATGATGTGTTATCAATGAACTGCAGGTATGTGATTAAAATAAACGTGTTGGCGCAGTATTGACACAAATGATCACTCATTGTGTGTAAGAAAAATTCCCTTGTGCTCAATTTTGCAGAGGATTCGTTGTTGTCAGCACTTTCAGTGCTTTGATTCAATGTAACTTTCATTAATGAAAAATGTATACGCGGTGTTTCAGATTTATCATCAAATTAAAATAAGTCTCATAGGAAAGAAAAAACTTTAATAAACTCATTTTGAAGTAAATGTAACACAAATTTCATTATAGAAAAGGTTCGAATTTTCAGGGTACGCAATAACGGTTCAAGTTACGAACAATGTTAGTAACGGGTATAGAAAAATGACGTTACCGTTTACCTTGATTAATGACGTCACTGTGTAAACAAAAGCATTAACAAAAAACAGTAAATAAATTCAGTGTAAATGGTATCGTAACATTAATCAAGTTAACTGGACGTGTATCATCTATCGGATCCCCCCGTTTTGCCCTAAGTCATCCAAGATCCTTTATACGTCGGGTAACTTGAACAGCCAAAACACGATGCTCGTGCAGCGTCGTTCAATGTCGGTGTATTGCAGAATAACGGAAATAGATTGTGTTCTACATGTATGTAGGTTATTCGCTGGTCGTGTTAGAATTAAATATACTTCCTTGGGCTAAGTTTTAGGTAAGACACTACTATATACTTTGAATGGGTCCGCGGCTTTTGTAACTTAAAATACGGTATATTGCACAGATGATCTTATTGCAGTCTGGCTAGGGGACTGGCCGAAAAATGTAGAGGAAAAACTAAGACATTACCTTATTGAAAGAAAATAGTGTGTTTACAAATGACAAATACTTATTTAAAAAATAAAATGCACCTAGGTCTCACCGACTTTTTAGGGTAGTTATCTTACTTGGTCGGCTATGCCCATATAAAAAGCACTTTCCAGTGTCCAAGAGACTAATCTATTCGAAAATAAATATTTCATTGGTGGACACTCGATAGTCGGGTATGATAAATAGTCACCTTTTGATGGATCTGGTTTATAACTTAATGCGGCTTTTTGAAATAGCACGAACATGAATGTATATTTGGCTGTCATTTCTCTTATATCAATAACTACTTTCATTGTAAGTATGCTCAAAATTATGTCATGATATTTTAGGTTTATAATAAATGAAAGTACAACAAAGCAATAGTTTAGTGCAAAATGATATTTTTTTATAATGTAGAGACGTAATTTTGTCCTTTTTTGTCTTAACTACATATACACCGGTTATGACTGGCTTTACAATAGTTAATGTGAGGGAAATCTGTGATGTTTCTGTGAAATGCAGTGTTTTAGCAGCATTAAGTGATTATTTTGACCATGTTTAAGTGATATTTAGACATTTGCGAACTGCGAACTGGCAACTAATCTTCATTTGAAGGGCTAATGGGGAATGAGAAGTAGTTTGTATTTCGTTATTCGATTCAAAAACTCATGTTAGGTTTGCAGTTCGCAAAGTTGCCTGCAGTTCTCAACTTGAATCGCGAGCTGCATACTGCGAACTGGTTTGCACTGCACAATGCGAACTGGCAACTTGTCTGCAGGTCGCAGTTCGAATCGCGAACTGCGAACTGGCATCTAGTCTGCAATTCGCAGTTCGTAAGAACGTATTCACTACTTGCATGTATTTATTTTTGCACAGTGCACCTATTGATACAACATTTAGGCTTATCAGCCATCAATCAATAAACAGAGTCTGCAAAGTCTTGTGGTCAGTTTTTATGTAATTTATGGCTCCCTTGCTGTAAGTAAGTGGTCTGTGGTATCTAGCTTTTTTGATAATTTAACAGATATGATTCCTCTATCTGTATCAGCATACTCAGTGTTGAGTGAACTGCTGGGAAAACTTTTACATTGAGTTCATGATTCGTATTGCGAATTGCGAACTGCATCTAGTAGTTGCCAGCTCGCGATTCGAACTGCGAACTGCAGAATAGTTGCCAGTTCGCAGTTTGCGATTCGAATTTTGAACTTCGAGCTGCAAAGTAGTTGCCAGTTCGCGATTAGAATTGCGAACTGTAGAAATACAAACCAGTCTTCAGTTTGCAATTCGAATAGCGAATTGTGAACTGTCTACTTCTTCCAAGTTCTCATTCTGATGTTTGAATAGAGACTAGTTGCAAGTTCGAAGTTCATGATTCAATTTGCGAACTGCAGACAACTTTGCGAACTGCAAACCTAACATGAGTTTTCTAACTGAATAACGAAATACAAACAACTTCTCATTCCGAATCGAATCGCGAACTGCGAACTGCAAACCAACTTTACGGATATCGGGATAAACAATCGCAAAATGAAGGAACAAAAAAGCAGTTGCCGCCAAAGGTGAAGACTATGTCAACAAAAAATTATTAAAAATTGACACCAATAACACCAATAAGATGCAAACAAATGTATTCTAAAATAAATACAAAACAAAATGAACTAGGCAGTCTTGTGGATGTGCTTGAAGACAACCTTGAGGGGAGTCTCTGAAAACCTTTAATAAGCGTGTGAATCAGACAAATTGAAAAACAGCTTTCTGAACGTACAAGTAACCTGCGGTCAGATTTTGAAAAAGAAAAAGATGTACTGACTGTAAAGGTTGATGAGTTGACAAAGCTACACCACCATTCTTTGACGTGAACGGAAGGTGTCTTTTAATAAAAACTATAGTCAATGAGACTCTTTTGGACATGCTCGAGACGTTAGAAGATGACAAAAAAAGTCAATTGGAAATCCCACATTCCTACTCTTGTCCACTTCTATAACTCCACCCCACATTCTTCAACGGGTTACACTCCCAATTTTCTCATTTTTAGACGCAATCCAAGTCTTGCGATTGATGCATTTTTCAGTATTGAGTCTGATAAGTTAAAAGTAAAGGATAAGTCTTGTTATGTTGCGAGTCCCGTTGCAGACTCAAATTTGCCTACGTTGTTACCCGTCGAGAAGACAGGAAACAAGGGAGACGTCAAAACAAATGGTATGACATCCGGGTTAGGGAAGCCAAACAAGAGGTCTGAGATCGAGTCCTCGTCCGAAATGTTGGCATTAGAGGCAAGGCCAAGGTGGCAGATCGGTATGAAAAGGAGGTGTATATTGTAATCAGCCAGCCAACTCCTGGTTTTCCCATATATGAAGCGGGAACATTGGAGAGCCAAATAAAGACTGTTACACAAACACAAACTTCTTGTTACCATTCATGGGAATCCCGCTGAGTAAGGCCAAACCCTTACACAGGTCCTGCCAATCCTGGTGTATCTTATGTTGTTTCAGGTGACACTGACACAGAGATATCGGGACAGACTGTTCACTTGAGTAATGATGCACACTTTAGGTGGATACAGCATGGTTCCAGTGATCCTATTGTGTCCTTATATCATGAATCTTATCATTTTGTGCCCACTTCTGATGATAATTTTGCTTCAGACAAGCAAATTCATTCTGTGTTATCTCTTGCAGAAGGTAGTCCTGTAGCGGATGATTTTGTTATTGTTAGTGAAGTCATCACTTCCGGTGAAACAGATCTTGTTAATGTTCAACCAGCATCCTCTATTGAACAGGTTAATAGGTTAGACGACAATGGTTAGAGGTACATCATTCCAGGCTACAGAGGAAAAGCAAATGTTCCATTCCGACGAACAGAGGCCAAGAAGAGTATGGGCTGAACCGAGGTGGATTAAAATCGGAGACTGGATGTTAAACTAATTGTAGTTACTTATTTCTTATTTTCTAGATTGACTCTAGCGTACCAGTTTAGTTATATGACAATAACAGTTCGAGTCAATGTGCATCTTGTACAGATTTTATATTTATGTACAACATTGTTTGTCCCAGTATATAATGAGACAGGTTATTATTTTTGTTTTGCGTGTGCTTTTCAGTGCATATATGCTGTTATTTATTATATGCTGACATTCTTATAATAAATATATACTTTACAGTAGCTTATAACTTTCGTGGCTGACTTTCTCATATTAGAGTGGAAGTGGCTGCACATAAATTCATATCTGATGATGTTTCTTGTTGAATGTTACTGTGTAGTTCCTTGAAGTAGTATGTATGCATGTACGAATGTAGATATGCTAGTGTAGTTACCAACGTGTAAGTAATTGCTTTAAAAGTACTTTATATACTTTGCGGTATATACTTATATGATTTGAAGATCTTCCCGAAGCTACAGGTAAGTGTATGTTTGAATGTCGGAGCGGCATTCAACGAAGAGGGAAAGTATGTCACGTGGTTGAATACCACTTTTATTTTGTTATGTTTATATGTTATATACCCTCGTTCCTGAGTATTATGTTGTGCCTTTATTTCTTGTATATATAATATATCTGTTGTATCTGACAGTTTCTGTAACTTAATAAGCCATTTGTGTGATATCACAAGCCATACACTCTTTACTATAAACATCCAATAAATGTCCCACTCATTTAAATTTTCTTTCATCCACACTAACATTCATCTTACTTTATTACCTAACGACTTATTTTGCATGACGGGCCTCTTTATAGTAGTATCAATTTTTCGGTTTTGAGAGGTATGTTTCTAACAGCAGTTCATTTTTTTACCAATTTGAAAAAAAATAAAAAATAATATCAAACACTCATGTGACAAGAAATAAAATATGA
>JAUMHA010381340.1:0-12468 GCA_032359765.1 Saxidomus gigantea
CCCCCCCTCACTGGCTGTATCTGTGTCTGAATCTTTCAGTAATGTTGTCTATCGCATGCATATGGATTAATTTCAGTACTTAATATTCACGGACTTTTTATGAGAGAGGCTATTGGGGAAAATTCGAAAAATGCATTAAAAAAGAAAACAAAGAAAAACGTCTCCTCTGGGGTTCGAACCTGTACCTAACCACAATAGTTATACAAGTACAGTGCCTTACCGTCACGGCCATTCTGACTTCAGAACCGGTACGCTATAACTTTGAATATCGACTTACTATTTCAAGCCAGACTTACATATTACGTACAAATGATTCTAAACATAACTTATTTTCATATGGCCTTAGAATCGCTTAACCGGAAAATGCCGACGATTTGCACATCAAGGCTTGGCACTGATCATTACTCCACATCATTTATGTGATGATCGGAACTGGATATTGTTTAATCATCTATATAATCGACAAATATACTCTTTTGAAATCCTTTTACAAAAACATAGCTACACAAAAATAAGAAAGCCCTGAAATTTCCGATATATCTCACCTTGTTTCTACTGAAACTGACCATAGAATTAGTCTACTACTTTCTACTGTATGAACAGTTTCAAACTTGACCTTGATTTAACAAGTAAGTATAAAAGACAAATATATCCCCCGCCGCAAATACATTGAAGGAATTGATATAAATAAGTGTAGAGTGTAAATTTCTCTGAGAGGTGCACATCACGGATTTCTAAAAGGCAAATTAAGTTACTGATATGTTCAACTAGTCAAAGAAAAGGCCTCTGTAATGTTCCTCATCATCTTCTGTAGCTATCTTACTTACTGTGCTGTGCATTCTTCAAGACTCAAACATTTGATCTGAATTTGTGTCCTTCACCTTGAGCCACTGTGACAAGATCATGGGTTCTACTCATTTCTTGAGGAGGTGATCATTTGGCCAAATCCTTCAAAGACGTTTAGGAGATAATAAGCGGACAGGCTCAAATATTTGACCTTAAGTTGTGACCTTGACCTTGAGTACGATGAAGTGATATTTCCATGGAAACAGAGTTAGAAGCGAAACCTAGCGAGGAGGTGTATTTTCGTAAATTTTCGTGTTATTTTCGATACATCTCTGTCTAAGTAGATAACGAAACGAAAAAGTGTGATACAAACCCTGTAGGGGCGACAATTTTCAAATAAAAAATAACTGCAAAGTTGACGCATTTAGCGTCAATTGCGAAAAACATTATACTGAGCATATACCGTTGTTTTCATTTTTGTTTTTGTTTGCAGAAAACAAAAAAGAAGTGGTTTTATATCCGGGTATAATGAGAAGTATTTTCTGGGCTGGTCCGTATAAAAATTCTTAAAACTGAGACAACATTTCATTATAATAAAAGTGATGGCTTAAATGCTGTTGTGATACACGGTTTGTCTCTAAGTACATGTATGATAAAAATATGTATACTTTATTATCTTATGTAATCTGATTAAATCGCTCGTCTGGTATTGCTAATGGTGCTTGCGTTTCATCATATAATCTTTTCTTGCGTGCTACTGTATCAGGAAATTTGTTGTTGTTCAATTTATATCTCTTCGGGACTCAACTAGGTATATTTTATGCCAGCATTGACTGAGTCGATTTTGTAAGTAAGAGTAATTTATAAAACACTGTATCAAAGTTTAGGCAAATACTCTATATAAAACGTTCATACTGGCAAGAATCACTTGACCGAAATCCCGCCATGCGCACTGTTGTCTTGTGCATATCCGCGCCCATTTTTATATTGACGATACTGTATTTACGATGGGCTGAATGCGGCAAATAAAATGATATTTCGTCGAATGTTCTATATTGTGTTTATTAATGTAACGTTATACCAAAACAGATCCGTGTACTAGTAAATAAAATGGTGTCGAACTAGTTTGTAACACAGATCAATTGTTATCATTTTATTGAAATACGGTGTCCATTCCAATTTTAAATTTTAGTATCGACTACAGAGTATATTGTCCATTGAAGTGACTACTGCATAATGAAGCAACAACGCTTATAATTTATTTTAACAAGAAACGTCAGAAAATGTCAGTAACGCCTCGTTACGTCACGCCAATCTTGTATTTTACGTCAACGTTTCTCATGTTTTTCAAACTTCAAAAAAGTTTCAGTGGCACGAAAAGTAAAACGTTGACTCTTCTTTTTTATTTGATAAAATTGCTTTGAATAAGTTTAAGATTCCATAGCGCTTTTTAAAAAAAAGAAATCTCTCAGGCCTTTTTTTTGCAATTGACGCTAAATGCGTCAACTTTGCAGTTAATTTTGCTTTGAAAATTGTCGCCTTTACAGAGTTTGTTCTTCGAAAATAACACAAACATTGATGCAAATACACCACCTTTACTAGGTGGCGCTTTTCACTCAGTTTCCATGGAAATATCACTTTATCGTATTTTTTCTACAAAAGTCTATTAGTCACGGAATTGTCATGCAAAATATCTTAAATCTGCGTTGCCTTTTAAAAAAAATGACCTTATTTCTGGGGGAAACCCGCGAGCTACCTTAAATATTGTCTTTATATGTACATACATTCCTTTAATCATTGTAGAAAATAACGTTAATTACCTTGTTTTAATTCCTTGTCACTAGCGTTTGGTTCTTTGTTCTGTAATACCTGGTTCATAAAAGTAAAATTTTATTTTTAATATTTACTGTTTTATCAAAATAGCAGTCAATATAAAATGTCAATCAAAGTCAAAAACAAAAGGATATCTTTACGCTTGCATTGAAAATTCAAAAATGAGTTTCTTTGTCGAAAATTCAAGTGGTAGTGTCCCTGTTAGTTATATACTACTCAAAAAGGTAAATGCGTCTTTAAACTTTTGATGCATCAACTTATCAACAAGGGCTGTTTGTAAAACACGTATGCCCCCCTTGGTGCAAAAGTTGCAAACCCAAGGAACAGTTTGTAAAGTAAAAGTCACTGTGAAAATCGTGAAAACGGCGTATGTAGAATTTCACAATTAAAAAAAATTCTAAAAAGAAAATAAAACAGTTATCTCCATAGAACAATATTACATGTAGAATTTAACATTGACTTTGATCCTAGTGAAAAAAAGTCACCTGGACTCTTTCAGGTGTGTTCTTGGGCAGACACATGCTTAAAACAATTGAAAAATTGAAAAACAAAATTGGAAAACAAAACTATTTTAAATTATTGACCGTGACCCTCTAAAAAATGTGTTGTTAAAAACAATTTTAAACAAAAAAACTCTGGAAAAAAAACTATTTTTAGCAACCTTGACCTAAAAAAGTTTTGTTTGTGCTTAAAACAGTTTTATTATATAAAAAAAATCGAAAAACTTTCTATTTTAGTAACAGTGACATTGACTCCGACCCCCTTCCCCCACCCCCTCCCCCCTCCACTCGAAAAAATATATAGCTTAAAACAATATCAATTTTTTCTTAAATATCTTCCTCTACATGCAAGCTACATACACACCAAGTTTCATTCCTAGTGAATCCTAAGCTTCCTCTCCCCGCAAACCACCTATAAACCAAAATTCATTGCAATTGCTCAGTCCTTACTAAAGTTATTGAGTGGAAATCATTCTACAATTCCGGGTCACTGTGACCTTGACCTTTGACCTATTAATCTCAAAATCAATAGGGGTCTTTGTCTGGTTATGACCAACCTCCACATCAAGTTACAAGATGCTAGGCTTCAGCGTTCTTGAGTTATGTTCCAGAAAACGTTTTACAATTTCGGGTCACCGTGACCTTGAAGTTTGACCTACTGACCTTAAAATCAATAGGAGACATTTGCTGGTCATGACAAACCTCCACATCAAAATTGATGATGCTAGGCTTAAGCACTTACAAGTTATCGTCAGGAAACCGTTTTACTATTCCGGGTCACTGTGACCTTGACCTTTGATATACTGACCTAAAAAACAAAAGGGTCTTCTGTTGGTCATGACCAACCTCCACATCAGGTTTCAAGATCCTAGGCCCAAGCAGTCTTGAGTTATCATCCGGAAACCAGTTGGTAGACGGACGGACGTACAGACGGACAGACCGACATCTGCAAACCAATATACCCCTCTTCTTCGAAGGGGGCATTGATATGGTATGGACAGGATACATCAAAACAGGCAAGCCAGCATTTGTTTATATAATTTTAACTAGATATATTTTCTCTCCTTAAGGTTACCGAAACTTTTCAACATTAGATAGGTTAGGTGGGGATCTTATCATGAAACAACACAAGCTATCTGTTGACTCTTGCCAAAAGATCTGATTAATTTACGTTCATTATGTATGCATTTTTCAAACACATATCTTTATTGCTTATTGCAACATGTTAAACCTAAATCCTAAGGGTATTTGTCACATAAAAGTTAAATGTAATCAGTCATTACTCAGTTGTCTTGATCCACTTGCAACATTTCAAAAAGGATACCTTTATGGATGTTTCTATATCAATTTCCATAAAACTTTTAATTGGATTGATGAAATCCAAATAAAAATCACCTTCATCACACGTTGACGCTAACATAATTATGCAAAAGGTTTCACATAAATAATATTGCTGTCAATAGTTTGAAAAAAACGAAAAAGATGACACAACTGCATAGTTTAAACTATCCGTACGAGTATGACATACCGTTTCTCCAATAGGAGGAGCATCTTTCAACACATTGTCCACTTGGTCATCTATTTCTATACTGTCATTATTTTCAGGTCTGTTTTGACTGTGCTCTGTGGAATAGCGATCAGAATACTCACCGTCATCTATCTGACTGTCGGAACTGGATGTTGTTTCGTGATCTAAATAATCGAGAACATTTACATGTAGTTGTTTCAAATCCTTTTACAAAAATGCATTGCTACACGAAAAAAAGAGAGCTCTGCTAATTGACATATGCCCAAGCCCACAAGGCAGCTTTTATTGAGAATAGCAACACTTCTTTCAATGTACATTGTATTTAAAATAACTACGATTTCTTTCTCTCATCTTACATTTTGATGGTATGTAATTTCAAACATGGTAAGAGTATCTTCTAAAAAAGAGAAGTTAAGAAAACATTATGCCAAACTTCCACCCCTAGTAACTGCAATGCAAGAAATTACTGATGATCTAGTGACCCGAAATACATGAGAAATCAATAGGGGTCATACACTTTTCATAATAACAAGAAGAAGATGTATTGCAATACAATACGAAGTGACCCACTAGTTTGAAACCATCTATAGACAAGACTGTATACAGTTAGGGTGTACCTACATACATGTATAACACATAATGTATAAAACCTTAGTTTGACATTGACCTTGGGAGTAGGTGGCTGGGTGTTGTTTGCCACACATCCTTATGGTACGGGTAATACTTGTGGGGTTACAGTGCATAAACAAGCTACAGAAAGAAGTTCGGGAGTTCTGCACGACACACTCTCGTCACATGGGTAACAATCCTGTGAAGTTATACTGAAATTGGTCCATTTACCAAAAGATAGACAGTGGACAAGAAATATTGCACTATAACACTAACTTACAGAATCCGAGCCCTTAAGTGTAACCTTAACCTTACCATAAGGAGAAGGTGACAGGATGTTGTGCAAGTCACACCAACTTACATGGGAAATAATTGTGAAAAGTTATATATAAGTCAAGGGTCGTAACCCAGCCTTAACTGTCCTGATATAAAACTTAAAGACAGGTTCACAACAGTTACTTCTCATTTCAATAAGCATTTGTGTAAAGTTTGGTGACTCTATGTCGTGCCACAAACGTACCATATAGACTACCTTAATTTTGACTAAGTCAAGGGCCATAATTTGGTATGACTGGTCAAACACATGTGTAACAACTAAAATCCAGGTGCGCAATTTACCATCCAAATGGACATTTGTGTAAAATTTTATTACTCTATGCCAATTACATGTACTTAAGGAGAAGTGCATGCCACAAACTTGCCATAAATAATGTCTTAATTATGACTAAGTCAATGTCAATAACTCTGGTGTTACTGGTCCTATATGAATATTAAAACCCAGGTGCACAACTTTACATCCTAACTAGAGGTTGTTCTTTACAAGGAAAACGTTTGCCTTACACCAATTAAATCAGGATATACAGGTATGTGTGTCATGAATTACAAATAATTCGAAACATAACTTATTTTTATATGGCCCTCAAATAAAATCAAATAATTTATTTTCATATCGCCTTCAAAAACAATTCTGCTAAGTTTCACTGAACCGACGATATGCATAAATAGCTTTGACACTGATAATTCATGTGAAGTTTGGTTGAAATCCGTCAAGTGGTGTGAGTGGAGTTATGCGAACAAACCTAGGGTTATGGTTTACGAAAAAGGCAATAATTCCACTAAGTATCACTGAACCAAAAAATGCCAACGATTTGCATAACTAGGCTTTACACTGATCATTCATGTGAAGTTTGGTTGAAATTCATGTAGCGCTATAAGAAGAGTTGCGCGGACAAACTTAGGGTTAGCATTAACGAAAAAAGACAATAACGTTGCTAAGAATCATTGATCCGATATGCACAACTACACTTCTTACTTAACATTTCCACCATGTTTCAGTAAAGTCCATCCAGGCGTGTGGGATGAGTTGAACGGAAAATCTTTTGCGACGGACATACTGACTCATTGACAGACTGACGGACTGATACACTTGCAGACAGACAGACAGCACCGAATCAATATGCATCATATAGTATCAACAATTAAATGAGACTAGATGACAATAACGACCTGATATCATTAGCTTATACTAATTTATTTTAGGGCGATCGTGAAACAAGTTATTCAACTGATATCAATCAGTCTCGACACCTCATTCCTGGTGGTAAACATCGCCGTGAGGGTATGAGAGAAAGGAAGCCAGTTTCCCTTTTAATGCCAAGCGCCACGCAAGGGAGCTTCTGGTACCATTTATGACGTGGCCAGGGAACAAACCCACGACCTCCCGCACTCTACCACAAGGCTATCGAGACGGTCGCGATATCATTTACTACTGTTGCTGTAAATGACAGGGTCAAATAAAATTGACCTTTGTAGTTTTGCTCTGATCTGATTTAGTTTCATAGCATTTCATCACAAACAACCCAACTATGACTCTTTTCAAGGGACATTCGTTTAAATAGTCAAAATGTGAATAGACATACCTGTATCATCAAATACACCGGAGAACCCATTTGGATCAGGAAACAGTTTCACTGATGTTGTCTCCCCAACTTGTAAAGACAGATCATCAGCAATCTGATTCATCCTGTTCGTTGTTTCTTTGCTTCCGAGAAACTTGAATACTTCTCGCACTCCTTCTGGGGAAGAACATAAAAGTGGCAAATTCAATCCTCTGTCTTTGACGTTGGTACGATTATCTGAAATATAAATAGGCAGTATACAAGTACATAAAAAAGTTTTTTTGAAGATGTTCACATTTTTTAAAATATAACATTATAATGTGATGCGTTAACTTAAATTGTTTGACGTTAAGGTAAAATGAGTACCCAAGAAAGACATAATGCGTTAGTTTTATAGACTAGAAAATCCAAATTAAGAAAATAAATTCCAAAGCTTTACCGACTTATTCATTGGAAACTGTTGAACCCTTACAGGTCACCAAGAACTTGGTCGTCAGGCTAAAACTTTCTAGTTCATCTACTGGTTTGATTTAATATTATTTTATTGTACAATGTACTGTACGAGTTACATATACATATGCAAAAAGGCATGCAAAATATGTATTACTAGAATAAATGGATCGGGCCACGAGTTATCACAACATCAGAAACGGTCCTCTCCAAAAGACGTCAGCTTTTACAAGATTGCTGTATAGCTTATACAACTTTACAAGAAAGAATTGAATTATTCAATGAATTTTAAGAATAATCGAGTGAAAAAAAATATGAAAAAGAGTTAGAGAAACAAATTGAAGAAAAAAATATACATAAACAATTTGAAGAAAAACAAAACGCTGAAAAAGTTTGACTGCCTTCCATGATCGACCAAGCACCTCGCTCAATGGGAACCACGCACCTAACACCCCATTGTTTGTAATGGGTAATATTTACACTCGTGTCAAACATTCGAAAGACTTAAATTATTAAGACTCTTCCGAAAATATTTCCGTCGGTAAGTTATACGCTGATAATGACGCAAACACAAAGTAAAATTGACTTGGATGTATCGAAATAAAATTATTCATAATAGCCAACTTTCAAAACATGTCATTTTCTGGCCGTGATTAATCTTTCAATCAGGTGTGAAGATCCTAGTCCATCACGAATTAATGACCAGAAACTGCTTAACTGCACATATTCATTGTAGACGTTACTGACTAACCCAGTAACCTCAAAGTCGTTTAGGGTTAATTTGTTGTCAAGACCAACCTCTTTATCAAAGTTGACGATACAGTATCCGGCCGCTATTGAAATATTGCTCGAAAGCCATTTAAGAGTCCTTTATCTTTAAAGAGACACTCCCTAATAATGATGTCAATTTAAAGAACCCAAAAAGCATAAATAATACCGTATAATATTTGCATTAATAATTACTTAACCTAAACGTGAAAGCTATACATTCCAGTCATTATCAGTAAAATTAGCTTTTTAAAACATATAGCAGTTCCGTAAAACATTCAATAAGCTACATGTATATAAAGCTGTTGTTGTACAAATAATGGGTGAATAGCAATTTATTATAAACTGCCTCTATGTTGATTATTTGTGCTAAAATGAGTCATTGTTTATATATGTTGTTCTTAAAAATGTATTAATTTATAATTTTACGTTCATTAAACACACTATTTATGTCAGGAGAATATAATCTGCTAGATGTAGGGAGTGCCCCTTTAACACAATGTATCCAATAGCAATAGAAAATAGCTCTTGGACCAATTTCCTATCATATTAGCAGACACTATGCCAAACATATAATGGAAATTAACCTAATGATCTTTAAATGAAAATTGATCATCTACTTGTCAAGATCAAAATCTCTAAGTAGTTTAAGGTCTATGACTAACTGCCAGCCAACGGCTAATCCTGTTATTTATAAGAAATTACTAATTGCCCAAGGCTACAGTGACCTTGACCTTTGACAAACTGACAGTGAAATATGCTAGGGTCATCTACATGTGATATCCAACTTAATCATCAAGATTGAGGATCCATTGCTTATAAATTGCAGAGTACATATTGATTCTGCAATTTAACGTGTGGCGGCGACGTCAAATACATGTAACAACTAATGTTGCAATACAAAGCAACGTTTTATTTATTCTTAGCTTATAAGGCGATATTCAAAATACAGATCAAGACCGTTTACTGTTTTGCACTTACGTGGATTCTCTATAATTGTTTGCATACTCTCAAATGTAATGTGTCCTTCAATTCTAATAACAGAATCATTGATATATCCTAATTCTCTGGAAAGGATATCCATATGCTCCTCAAACCGTTCACCAGTCAAATAGTCTATGAGTTGTACTAAACTGTTGGGGGAACAGCATGTTAAAGAAAGTAAAAGACATTCTCTTTTGGCATCATCTACTACAACACCTTGGATATTTCGAATACATTCCAAGATCATGTTAACCGCGTCCCTCACAACTTTAAAGTCCTCGGTATTTTCAGCCTTTTTGAGAGCAGCCTGCCAAACAGTTTCAAGTGTATCTTCGGCGAGTGTTTTCTTCTCAGCTGTTTCTCCAAGTGTGATCATTTTTAAATTCAGCACTGAAATATTGCATCTTCATTTAATGTTATACAAGTATGTTCTCTTGTGTTAACTAGCTACTTATAATTATATATACTAAACAAAACTTCTAACTCAACACCTGCCTTTTTCCTTCTTTATTTCTCTATCAACCCTTCCAATATCTGCTTGATATTTTAGCTATTGATGCACTATTTCAGCTATCATAAGGAAATTGGGTAGATCAATTAGTTGCATGAATTTCAAATTGATCGAGTAGTACATATTCATATGGCAGATAACTTTAAGAGTGTGTTTGTCAACGAAAAAATATCACGGCAAAAACCAATGTGTAGTCTACGGAGGTTTGAGTGTCTCTGTCGTATGATTGTAGCGGAAATTTACTATATTGCGTATTAACTAGGATTTGGTTTAGTAAAGACGATGGGTTCAATTTGACAAATTATGAATATTAAGTCTTGCTGCTTATCATTGTTCAGTGACGTATGAGAAATGTTAACAGTTGTAACTCTATATAAGATTTAGTTTTATATAAAGCAACTTACACACATA
This sequence comes from Saxidomus gigantea, assembly GCA_032359765.1. Lineage (NCBI taxonomy): Eukaryota > Metazoa > Mollusca > Bivalvia > Venerida > Veneridae > Saxidomus > Saxidomus gigantea. The sequence continues at coordinate 10,279 of JAUMHA010381340.1, forward strand.
TTCAACTTTGTATTTCATGTCCTTAAAGTGGTATAATATTTTACAAATCTAAGATCTAAATTATTATCCTGGTATAACCTCATTCATCAATTTGAGGTACATAAACATAAAGGATTTTCATATTTAAAAGTTCTTGCCACATTTGTTAACAAATCACTAGGCATACAATGTTTAAGTCATTAGCAAATGGTCGAACAGAGACAGACAGACAGACAGACAGACGGACGGACGGACGGACAGAGAATAGGGGGGGGGGCATGAGAGCGATGTTTTTGTGGATACAATGTACATGGATATATTCTACATACTTTCTTTCACATGTACTGTTTAGAGATTCAGAAGTGACCATTTTAATTCATGTTAGCTACCTTTGTTCTTCAGAAGTGCTACTTGGTATTCAATGTATTTCCTAAGCTTTAAGTAGTAACTGAGATTAGCCCAAGTAGGGATATATTTTTCAAATTAACTTTTGTATATATAGAATCTACACACTATTAGTTTCGATTATGCCCGCTATTCGAAGTTACGTTATAACATCCAAAAACAAAGAGCCAACGTGTGACGCCGACGCTTATGTAATCCCGCCGCATGAATGAGTAGAATAGCTCGTACGCTTCTTTTTATGGCGGAACTTTATTAAAAAAGCATAAACAAGATGTTTAGATTTTTAGATACTGTAGTATTTAACATTTACTTATATAAACGTATATAAATTACTATATTGATTTCTAATATTAGGTTACCGTGGTAATTTTTGAAACAAATGCCAGCTTCTTCCATTTCATTCATAGATTTCTTTAATTTTTCGACAATCTCTGTAACGACAAAAATGCGTATAATATGTTGAAAATCTTTAAACAGTTATTTTCATACATATCATGAAAACAAGTTATGCGGAAACTTATTCATACCTGATTTCTGTACTATGCAACAATTTAATAGATAGCATGGGGTTGAAGGAGATATAGGCATTCAGTTGTTGTAGTCTTATATACAATTCTCAATCGGTAATATGTTAGGTTTTCAAAAATATTCTTACATGTAAGTAAAACAGACAACTTTACTAGATTTAAATGAGACTTTGAAATGATTTCAATCCATATTCAAAGAGTGTTGAAACTAATTATATCAAGATAAGTATGCAAACAATTTGAAAGTCTTCTATATGTCTATAGCCTATGCGTCTTTATAGCCTTATATCCAAAGTGAAGAATCACCGGTGCCACCTCTACATTTTTGCTTTTGCCATAGCAATCAACATTAGTGTGTTGTTTAATTGAACAATCTAATTATCATCAACATAAATTTATCATTCATGTATATTTTAACTACATTGTACTTGCCAACTTCGTTGTCAAACTAAAACAAACTTGAAACGAAATATAAAGGAGGTTTTCATCTATCATGGGTCCATGTTTTAGTCACTAACGGTTGGTCACCACAAACGGTGCTACGACAAATAATACTGAAAATATGATTATGTTAAATCATTCATTAACATTTAATTAACATTGAAGAGAAAATATACACTTATCTATGTCGTTTAACACATACCGTGGTAGACATCTGCCAGCTTTTTGATTCCTGCTCCATGGGACTTCAATTTGCCCAAATAATCATCAAAATCAGTAGTAGTGTTGGTAACTGACGTTGTCCTGTAGTTTTGTATCTGCTCTTTACATTTCTCTTGTACATCCTTGTCAAGAGATGAAGACAACGTTCGAATGGCGTAGACTAGATCCTCACAACGAAATGAGAAACCTCTATCATCGCGTATTGACATTACGGCAGTTTCTGCGTAGTTGATTATTGCATCCTTTATCATATTTATTTCTTCCATATTCTTTGGTTTAAGAGTTATCTCTATAACATGTGCCAGTGCAAAAATGTCCCATGAGTCAGTATCAGTATTAACCAGAACTGTGTCAGTGGACTCGGTATGAAAAAAAAGCTTAGGCATTTCTTGGTTGCAAAGGAGATCTTCTAAAACTTCTTGATTGTTTAGAAGCAAGTTCCGTAAATCATGGCCTTGCTCTAAAATCTGCTTTATAAGAAACCTCGACAGCACTAGCTGCCCCCCTTCAAACAGTAGTCTTACATAGCATGAATACTTTTCCGGTCTGTGCCTAAAGAAAAGTTCAAACTCTGAAATGTAAAACATTTATGCCACGTAAAAATGAATATATTTAA
>JAUMHA010381351.1:0-12468 GCA_032359765.1 Saxidomus gigantea
GAAAACACTCGATTTTCGGCAAAACTTTCGTATTTACCGAGGATTTTCTCCTCATTGGCGGTGCCTGTTTAGACATATTTTCACGTGCTGATTCCTTGATCTATGGTGAAACAATATACACTGGTCGTTACTCACAAAGACAAGAGAAAAGGCAACACCATTCACAAATGCCTACCCTGCGTAAAAACGCGCATTTGAATTTGGAGCTGCTGTCAACGCCGGAACTGCTGTCAACGCCGGAAGTTGTACACTGTTTATACCCAAGTAAACAAAGTTACTTGTTCGCCCAAGCACATTTTCTCAGCGCTATTTCTCAGCAACCACTGGCACATATCAATGGAACTTTAGGAGTGATTGGTACCATGCCTATTTGTGCATATCATCTGCATCATGCACATGTAAATTTCCCTTGAGTTATGACCATTTGATTTTTTAGAAATTTTGTTCGCGCTATTTCTTAGAAACTAAAGGGGGACACAGAAGAAACTGGTACATTGCCTTTTTGTGCATATAAATGACATGTTGTGCTAGAATTTCATTTGCTTGAGTTACGGCCCTTTTTTTTTTGTTCAGATAATTTTGTCCGCGCTATTTCTAAACAACCATAGGCTGGAAATCAATGAAACTTCACAGCACTAATTGATACCAAGCCAATTTTGTTTGCGCTATTTCTCGACCACCAATGGCTTGAAATCAATTTCACTTCACAGGATTGATAGAAACTAAGCCAATTTGTGTATATTGTCGGCATATTTCACTTAAATAATTGTTCATTGAGTTACGGCCTATGATTTGTTTCAGCAAATTGCGCTATTTCTAAGCAACCACTGGTTTGAAATCAATGAAACTTCAGGGGAATGATCGGTATTATATCCTCGGCATTTTTCGCTCACATAATTTTTCATTCAGTTAAAGCCCTTTGATTGTTTTCATATGTATAGAGTTAATAGAGATTTTTCTCAGCATCCAGTGGATTGAAAGGGAAATCTGTTCAGTGAAAACAGTCTTTTAGGTATTCCTATAGCTATTCCTGCGACCAAGCCACGAAGGGGGTATTAATCACCTTCAGCGATAGTTCTAGCTTTCTTCTGATTCATATGGTTGTTTCAGGTAGAATTGTTATTGAAAGACACTGACATAAGTGCTAACATAATAGAGTAATTTTTTTCATCATGCACATTCCTAGCTCAAAAGCCAGCGTTAAGTTAAAGCGATCCAAATACTGATTTATCATTATGTTCTCTAATGATTGAATAATGAGCTAGTGATAACGTTAAGAAGCTAAATGTAATAGTCTGATAAATATTGCTGGTAGCCCTAAACCGTTTAAGTCAATTTATAGGTTAGACGATCTGAAGAAGAGGATTTGAAAGACATTATTCCAGAACTTGCAAATTTTATGGAATCTTGTCTTAAGGAATGGCTTCAGTATATCCAGGAAAAACGGAAGACATGTCTCCACTTGAACTACTTTACTGTAGATCAGCTTGTCATATTACAAAGAGAATTGGTGAAAATGAGACCTGAGTCAGAACCATCACACCGTGTGTATCCATTATTGTCTGCAGTGAAGGCAAACTGCACACCAGGTAAATTTATATTTGACTTATTGGTTAATTTTTTTTTTCATTTTGTACAACTCTTAATGCTTCTGAACGTAATTTGCTGATAGTGAGCTATAAGGATCTGTTAATGTTATTTGTCTGATGTTATATTTCTCAACCATGGTCACATTGATTATGGCCACAAGGTCTTGGTCAAGTTTGAATATGGGATAATCACACTAGTATATTTAGAGTTGATGTCCAGGATTTAACTAAAATTATTTTAGTTGACATTGTTTTAATTTTACGGGCACATCTTCTTGATTATCATAACCAAATCTCAATTGTATTTGTATGTCAATACCAGATTTCAATTTAGTTCAATTACGGGCTAGATCATGTATGGGACTAAATTTGATCTCTTCTTTTTTAAGATGACTTGTTAGAAGCTATGGCTGCGGCTAAAGAGGAAATAGATGGTGACATTGGAATGGAACCTGAAGGTGAAGATGACGGTGGTGATAGTGAAATGGTAACTGGAGCTGATGCTACTGTAGATGAGAAGAAACAAAACTTTATCCAAGAACTTGTCATGTCAGGGTATAGCGAGGCACTTGCTAACAGGGCATTACAATTTGTTGAACCAGAAGATGTCACAGCTGGTAAGATTATCGCTTAATACTAATGCATGCAAGAAAAATGACATACTGCTGGCTTATTCACAGACTTTGCAAAGATGTCACTTGAAGTGCATGACTGTATAATTTAGACAGGTTATGTGCTGTTTCTAATAGAAGGTGACAATCCTAAATAAGCCTAAATAATCTCCCCAGGTTTATTAAGTATACATTTCAGGAATAGTTTGGTGCATGGACCATGAGGAAGACCAAGAAAGTCTCAGTGACTTTGTTCAGTCACAGGTTGAAAATGAACCAATGACAGAGCAGGGTCCACATATACCCGCCTTTACTGGGTGGAGCCAATCACAGACAGGCCTTCAAACTTTGATCAACACAATCATATGTGGACTGAAGAAGCAAAAGTATAGTATAGTGTAAGCTGCATTTGAAATAATTAAATTGATACTTGAACAGTTTTCTAGAGTCAACCAAATGCTTACTTATTTTAGTTAATATGTAAAATAACAGTTAAATAAGATTTGTACTTGACACAATTTTTAAGTTAGAACATTTCCATCCGATGATCATAGTATCGATTCAAATTCAATAAAAGTAGTTTTTCTAACTTAAGATCCCAATTTGAATGTAGACAAAGCCTATTGCAATCATGTAAAAACGCAGGAATGTGCCGAGCTTTCCTGTGCTATATAGAGTGTTTAAATTTTGAATATCACACGATTTACTTTCCTCTTTCAATACCTAGTTTGTTTTAAAGTTTAAAAAAGTTTTACCTATGAAATATCTATAGAATGTAGTCACCTTAGGGTCACCTACATGAGCTAAAAACAGTGAATGAAACTGAGATTTGTAAATATGTATCTGTTTTAGCATCTGCCAAAATCAAAGTGTCAGAAAAAGTATATAATAATTACATGGATTTGAAATGACTAATTTCAATTGGAAATTTTCAGTGACATTGGTTCAGCACCACTGATTAGTGACCTTACAGCACTGTGGAAACAGTTTTTAGAATCCTTATCAACTAATATAAGAGACTATCTTAGTTTGGAACATCTTGGAATCATCTTGAAGTATATCGCCAGGAAAAGTAACAAGATAATGTTTATATACTTTAAAGTTATACAAAATGTAGTACCTTCAAAATGGCCGTATCAATTAACTGGCAAGAATGAAAAACAAAACGCAGTAGATGATTTGAAAACATGTAAGAAATGATTTACACCGAATCATTTCTCTTATTGACAGATGTAAATGAAATTATATCTGAGAGAAAGGGTGGATTTTCAATTTTTGACTAGGATAGTAAAATAAGAGTTTTGAATGTTTCCTCTATATTCAATGGGAATAGAACTGTTATACAGATCATTATATTGGAAACGCGTAGTGACATCAGCATTTGTAGATAACTGAAATAAATACTATTGCTCTTCGTAGTATGTTGTTTGAAATATTTTATAGTTGTGTCATGGACCCCGCTTTTCTCTTAATAAGCAGTTATACATACGACAGGTTTTTGACTACAGGTGCGACTAACATATCAAGATCGTTTCCTCCGGGACTCAGAGAAGGAGAACCAAATCTGATTATTTGTCCATCTGGTAAGATCTTTTTAATGGATTTCTGAACTTTAAATAAATTTCATAAAAAAACTACGTAATCGGCTGTTTGTCCGCCTACCATTATATATGTGCGTCTATGTGTCGTAAATCTACAATCTGAGCCCTGACTGTTACTGCTACATACATGGTCCAATATTTTTTAATATTACAAATGGCACACGAGTGATACATGTATTACACCCTTTAGTATCTATCTCCAAGCTTGTGGTCGCACATTTAGTTGTTGCCAATAACACAAAGGTCTGACATTCATTAAACAACGATGTCTAGCTCGAAGATCAAAATAACACATTAGGCTATAAAGCTGATACATAGGGCTATCTATCATTATTTTGTGTTTTGTCTGTAACTTCTGCATGCTTAAACCAATTTCGAAATAGCTTCACACAGCTGTTGCCCATAATACAATTGTCTGTAATGCACCACTCGATGGCACGCGTTAAAGTTGAAGATGAGACTTGGAGCTTAGACTCTCTTTTTTAACTATGCCTGCTTGCTAGATGGGCACATATGTCACTTTACAGTGAGAGTTCTTTTTAAGATTAAAATGATAAAGTACGATATGAAAAAAATGGCGGAGATAACCAGAATCAAAACGGAAACTATCAAGACTGAACTGTTTTTAATGAACTACACAATGAAAGCTGCAAAACTTTGTTCATATATCATTAAAATGACTTTAATTGATTCATTGTTTTAATGATATTATTTCTAGGAGATGTTTTGACAACAACATTGTCTGTGTATATGATGGATAAAGATCAACCATTGCCACAGTCTGATGAAATACTTTTGTGCACAGCCAGTACTACAATTGATGAAGTAAGTCTTTATCACTTTTTGTCTAAGAAATAATAGATTTTTTCCAAACAAATGACTTAAGATACAATAAGTTAATGGTAAAAGCATAATTCATTTCTTTTATGAATCATTATCTTTAAGAATTAAGTCGACTATTCCAGGTTGATATTTTCTGGCAGAGAGCAATCTTTGATGGAGTTAGAAAAATCCACTGTCTGGTGAACCCAGATTTGTTAGCTTATGAAGTTAGTGCGACAGCAGAAAAATATGTCGAAGAATACTTGCTACAAGGACTTTACAAAGGTTTACTTGTTTCTCCTCTAAATGTCATCGAAAGCTTTGCTTGACTCCCGTGTTTAAGTTAAAGCACGAAAGCACATTGTACAAGATGTACATGTAATAGAAAAGAACAATGAATTACATATAACTTGCTTTTACTTTTGTATGAATTACATACTTTTTCTCATTTTAGATATATACACAATTGAACAAATTAAATTCAACTTTACATGTTACAGGTTTAGTTGAAATCAAAAATTGATAGAAAAATGATCTTACGGGAAAATCTCATTTATTTATTATTTGGCAAATGAAATCGGCAGAACATCCAAACACGTATGTTTTTGTGAAGCAGGTAAAGACCACTTCGTTTCTTTTTGTGTGTGTTTAGCTTAGGTAAGCACTATATTATACTTGATATAAAGTCTGCAATATAAATGCTGCTTTACTCTGGAATATATGTAAACTTTACAGATTTGAAATACCGTTTGCTGGTGATATGTGGTTCGAACAATGAGTATCGGTCACCTACAGTGTCAATTTTAGACAAATTCAAGAGACAGACATTAGCTGCCAATAGTGCAAATCTCAGACATTACTTAGCACCTAAACTTGCAATGCAACAAAGGACGATCTCAGGAATAAAACCAGCCGCACATATTGATAAACAGAGGTACGATTAATTCAAAATTTACCCGATTAATATCATCTAATTTATTTTCTATTAGTTTATATAAATGTGCTTGATACACTTTCCCGCGATTTTCGACATTTTATTGAAACAAGCTCAACAAAAGTTTTGCAGAGTTTTAAACATACAGTAGACTCCGTATACATCGACTCCAGATATAAGGTAACTTCGGATATAACGAACAGTTTTTTTGGCCTGATTTTACCCTTCTTTGTTTAATGTAAAAATATACGGTTATTTCGTACTCCGGTTATAAGGAAACTTCGGAATTCAGAAACAATATTTTCTGGCCCAACAACGAAACATGATCAGTAAAGTAATCGTATATATCGAACTGCAAATATGTTCCGAAGAGTTAAAAAAATCTGCTGATTTTGCATTTTATTACATTGACTTTAAAAACACTTGTTCGATATATATTTAAGTTCGATATATATACATCGTATATAAGGAACTTGTTCGATATACGGATATAAGGAACTCCGGATATAAGGAACACATTTGATAGGTCCCGAGGAGTTCGTAAAAGCGGAGTTTACTGTATAATAAACAGAAAAAATATAAATATCGATTTAGTACCACGATAATTTTACTCCCGGACGCCAAAAGTAGTACCACTGTAAATATCACTTTTGGTGTCACTCGGTGAAATTATAAAGATATATTACACTCAAATCAACAATTTTCCTCTATTTGTCTCTTAATTTAATTATTTCTACTGCCTTTTTGTCTTCTGAGCTATGTCTCAAAATAATTTTCTCCTTTTATAAATTCGGTACAGTATATACATTGTATACTATATTTCCATTGCATTAGTTCAACAGTTCGTGTCATTAAGTCATCGAAAGCTGGTATGGGAAAAACATTGTATAAACAAAGGAGAGAAGATGAGCTTTATAGCCTGAATACCAATGCAGTGAATTCAGAGTCAGTGACTATCCCATTACAGAGCAGAATAGTTGACATATATTCTGTGACACAAATACTGATGAGATACACAACACACCCAGGACAGGTTGCAGCTAGACTGTTCCATATTGATATATTTTATAATGTAAGTAATTTGGAAGTATTTTAGCGGATAAATACGCTGTTTGATGTCTCTGTACATAACATAATAGAATAGTTTATAAAACAACAACAACAAGAAATTCAAGGTGATCGAAATCAAGTTCCCTCCTAGAGCGAATGATTAAATGCGTCTTTATGTAGTAAGTTCATAAGGTATAGTAGGAATTACGTTACGCAAAATGTAAATCATGCTTTCAACCAAACCTTCTGGTTATTGAATTGGCAGGGGTCGGGCAGGAGGAAAGATGTCCAAGAAGCGTACAAATGAGGTATTCCGTATAAGATATATGAGAGTTTTATTCGCCTCATTTCTTTTGTTAAATACATTTAATTGCTAAAGCCTCATAAGGCCATAAACTAAACAACAGGATGATATCACGAAATACTATGCAATAATGACTTCTATTTCTCTGACAGGTTGAAAATGGTGTGGATTATCTCCTTTTCAACATGATCGTGCTTGGATGTCTGGTAGACAAGACAGGTTTTGTGTGGAGAAGGTCGCCTACAGACATCTTCCTAATTGAGACCATACCTTTAATGGTGCAATCAAGGAGCAAAAGGGTATCTTATTTGCAATTTGCAGGGTAGCAATTTGGTTTCAGAATTAGCTATACGCTGTCTCTCTATGCTGGCGTCTTAATGAATATATGTCAATGTTTTTCTTTTTTTATCATGTAGCTATGTGAACTGATTATTTCAATGAAGTATTATTAAAATTTAGCACTATTTGGATGGGAAATTAGATTTTAATCGTAAACAAATTTGACTTGTGACTTCATCCGAACATTTTGCATGGCATCCGGTAAATCCATAGACTTGAATATTATATTTATTTCTGTACCTTCCCAACACATAAGTTCGTTATTTTAAATTGAACTTACAATATATTAGCTAATTTGTTTGAGGATCAATTGGGGATATTAAAATTAATGGATACTGTATGTTTTTCCCAACATATTTTGCCCTTTGTCGTTTTAAACCGAGTCATTATACCACCGAACGCAAAGTGTAAGGGGAGTATACTGGATTTAGCTTGTCTGTATGTCCGTCTGTCTGTCTGTAGACGGAATATTGTGGACACTAAATCTCCATAACCCCTAGTTTGAATTAATGAAACTTCACACAAGTGATAAGTACAATGCCTAGTTGTACATGGTCCATGTTTCGGGTCTCTAGGTCAAAGGTCCAGGTCACAGGGGTTCGGGATAATAAAATCTTATGGACGCTAAATCTCCAAAACCCCTGGTCAGAATTTAATGATACTGCACACAAATGATAAGTACAATGCCTTGTTGTGCATGGTCCATGTTTCGAGTCACCAGGTCAAAGGTCACAGGGGCTTGAGGTAGTGAAATTTTCTGCGCTTTTAATCTCCAAAACCCCTGGTCAGAATTTAATTATACTTCACATAAGCCTTTAGTTGTGCAGGTCCAATAATTAAAGCATCACATATTACATAAATTTTGTATACTGTTTTAGTGGGGTGTTCGATGGGTATTCATCACCTTCAGTGATAGTTGTAGTTTAAAATGTTTTGTCTTCATATATGAAAATATGCAAGCTCTGATATACTACAGTGTAAATAATGTATCTATCATATTTCATGTCTGATTAAGTGCGTATGTTATATAGCACCTAAAACATTTATATGTTTGTTGAAACGATATGTGAAAAACATGTTGGTACCGTTATGTCAAAATGAAGATATATTTACTGCTTGAATAAATGTAGTGTCAATATTCAGATGATTGCTCTACACTATTATTTCTAGTAGTTCGGTGGTAACTGTGGTATTGTCTTATTTGACCCAGATATAAGAAAGGTTTTGCACTTTTGTTTATCCTTCTATTCAGTCTCCATTCGTCAGCATTAGCATAGTCGCTACGACCAAAACTGGATTGCATTTTCTTGTGCTTTAAAGTAATTTTCTTAACGCAGTTTGCATGGCAATGTATGTTTAGAATAAATGAACACTATTTAAAAATATCTGGCACTGTAATTAATGATCAAGAAATTTATAACTTTTTAATACAATTTCTATTCACATTGCTCTGGCTAGTATAAATTGTACTCAAAGTTTCGCATTAATTACATTACCAACAGTGCCTTTAATGCAAGCCTTTTATTCTAATTCACTTAATCTATTTTCGGATATGAATTTTAAATGTTTATGGGGGTGACGAAGCCTTCAAATTCTATCATAAACACATTTTTATAGTCATCCAGCTCTTGGAAAACTGAACCTTCAAAATAAATTTACTGTTTCAATTTTATCAACAAAAAGTGAAATATGTTTTATAATTAATTGAACCAATCGTTTGTGTACATAATATTTAAGGTTTATTTGTTTGTGTGATGTAAGCGTTTAACATTGCCTTTATCGTTAACATTAATTTCTGGTGTAAAAATAAAGAGAGAGCTTTTATTGTAACACTTGAGGAAAGAATGTCGATTAGAAATGGTGGGTGCGGCAGTCATAAAATAAAGTCATAAGCACTGTATGTTTGTGTTATTCATCTTTGATATTTGTTCATCAGTATTGCAATATGACACAAGATTTTTAACAGCAAATCGTAAGACGAAGATACATGTATTTTTAATATCTAGGAAGGAGACTTAAGATATTTACACTCGCTTCTTGAGATTCTACCAGTCGTGACATGCAGATCACCAATGGAAAGTTTACAACACTACAGTAGAGGACGGAATTCAGGTTAGAGATGTTGATGACATAATATGAATATTCTTTGACTACGCAGCAATAGTTTTATACGAATACACTACTTCAGTTATTAGTGTTTGGCCCAATTTGCCAACCAATCGAATTGCTCAGATTTTCAAATAAACGTCTTTCTTTTATATTTAATCTAACTACTGAAATCACTTAGTTATTAAGAGTTCGCTCTTAATAGAAAGCACTTTAGCTCCACCCACAATACATGTCGGTGGCCATGCAAAAAGTCAAATGATGTTAAACACTAAGTTTAGCTACTGCTCGCTCCCTTAGTGTTTCTTTATTGTTAAAATTTGACTTAATAAACACTAACTTATATTTATACGCTCAGGCACATTTCTTACTTAAAAGGTGACCAGTTCATTGGCTATAGTCACGCGTACTTAATTATTTCAAGCAATTATTTATATACATGTCATATTATCATCTTTTAGTTCTTGTTATGTATTCACTAAACAAATATTTCGTGTAGGTACCAATTGTCTTAATCAGTTATTCGATGAAAAAAAGTTTCGAAGTGAACTTTTCCAGAGACCTTATCATTACTTGCTTCGACTTGATAAAAAGCAAAGTGTATGTCCTCAAAGACCAGAGGGAAATCCCGCGGCTTGTCTGCAAACACTTCTCCAGTGCGTAAAATTCTAATACACTCTAAACCTTAAAATAGTTTTTGTTTTTGCATTTCACAAACAACTGGAAGACTGATATTATGAAAATTTACATGAACACTAACAATATTTGATAAAAAACACAACTTGAAGAAGGAGATTCAGTTTAACTATTTTGATTGCAGGTTAAGGGGTCGATATCAAGCATAAATATTTTCAAGCCATTAATTTATATGCCAAATTTACTAGCTTTGGTGGTTAACGTTACTTATACACCTGTCAATAAAACATTTAAGATTTAGATATACACATGTACGGCAACATCGTTGTCTTGTGCATCCTTAAAATATATATTCGCCTTGTTGTGTACATGAAATACAAAACGATGCATTCTTTTCGAATTTATACCACCCTTATATATGTCACTAGTAATTATCACATTTTCAGATATTTGATTGTAACTATAAATTTAAAAATGTATAGGCACTGCGGATTACGAGATCCATCTTGGGCCGATCTCAACCATTTTCTATTGTTTTTGTATCAACAATTAACTGACTTTGAAAACAATGTGTTCGTGAGCGAGGTTGCTGCAGAGGACCTTCCGGGCTTCTATATGTTTGCACTGAAGTCTATAATAAAACTGTCAAGAGTACGTATTGCATTAGAATTTATGGTACAATGCATTCATCGTGTAACTTGTAGTCTCTTTTTTTCTTTTTAGATATAATAAGTTTTTCAACACTTTGCAAATAATTATTTGAACGTGACAATTTCGATGAAATTTGTTTTCGGGCATACATTTTAGTTGAGTGAGAGATAATCGAAAAAAAAATCGTGTCAAAAGGTTTCCAACGAAATGTACATCCATTTGACATCCTGGTTCTCAGATAAGCGTGTTTTGGAAGCGAGCACGGGCTCCTAATATGATGTTTCTGATCAGTAGTATTCTTTTAAATTTCATCAGTTATAATATTATTTAGAACGACATTCGTTTGTAGATAATGTATGTCAAAATATAGCTTGAAGGTGCATGTTTGGTCGAGTCGAAAGGTACTCGGCACACCATAGAATAATGTTAAAGCACCATCACGGCGGAGCATCATAATAACGCTGCTATTTCCTTTGGTTTGGTTCCTTAGAATTGGATGGTAGCGGTTTCGTCAAAATACCGTTTTCCTTAAACTAAAACTTATGTGCAATATAGGTAATGGCTTCGTCAAACTTATTAAATTGCATCAATTGTTTTTTAATTTGAGTAACTATTTGAGTAATTACAATTAAATATGTGTGAGAAGCTATTGTTATATCATACAATGTCTTCTTTACGAAGCCGTTTCGTATTTACTATACAAATTAAGTCTGACGAATAGGTAGTTTGATGAAACCATTGTAATTCCCAAGAACTTAGGTCACTCACTTATCTAAAGAATAATAGTTTGTACTGAGAAACCTTAGTCTGTACTGTGAAAAAAATGTCATGGAACGTTATGAATTTAGTCTGTACACATACACGTATTGTCCAAGGTCTATTTATATGTTTTTCTCAGGACTTCTCAACCCGATCTTTATGTATAAGTGACGAATCTGCGAAGGCAAACCATGCTAACCTGAGTGACCAAAGAGACATAGACAACAACGAACATAAACTGATGCTGTGCCAAAACAGGGAGATGTGGGAAAACAGGTTCAGGACTAAACAATATGTTTTACGCCAGCCAAAACCCAAACAAAATTTTTAACTAAGTACTAAAATCATAAGATAAAATGAGGAAACAAACTTTCAGTCGCAGTATGTTCTGGTTCTTGAAAAAATAGCCATTACAATGTACCCCAAGTATAAAGATCAAGATTTTGCCTAAAATGAAGAATATAAGTATGGACAAGTACTAAAAGGTATATAATAGAAGGGCCATTATCATAGTAATGCGATCCAGAGGCCGGATTGACTCTCGTCGCGGTCGGTTGGATCATACTCGTGCTCCGCATATATATACTGTGATATTCATTTAAGTCTTTCATTTTTAATACCAAATTTGTCTTTGTGTCTTTGATTCTAACAGTCTTTCAACTTGTTCTGCGATATCTCATTCATTTTCAGTAAATTTTTAGTGTCTTCCAATGTCATGGTGCAATACAAAGACCGCAATGGAATACTGTTTTTCTCGATACTTTTTTGTGCTATCCTTTGTATAATGTGTAATAATTCTATCTAATTCCTACAAAGAGTATGTAAATGTAAGACGGGCTTTGTCATATAATCAGTATATAAGAAAAAGGATGCTTGTAATATATGTCAAAAATAGTTTAATATTATTGTGTTGGAGTCAATTGATTGTTATTTAGAATTTGACATATTAACTAGGCAGTTCTTTAGATTTTATTAATATAAATATTTTATTTCTAGGTATAATCCGTACTTGTTCTTCAACTCGGACAGATCAACTTTCACATTTCTAGGATTCTGTGTCGATCCG